>JAIPRM010001216.1:0-40569 GCA_025469315.1 Stegophylla sp. TES_Ste_2020 | reverse complement strand
CGTGCTTGGAAAAAGTATTGGGAAATTGGAAAAATGACCTCTTTAAAGTACCATCTGGGTGTGATTCCAGTTCTATAGAGATACTGATCGAAACTTTCAGACAAGTATTTCTATACGAAAAAGTGTTTACAGAAAGAGAAAAAATAAAAATAAATAAATAAATAAACTTCATTGTATAATCATAAGCTTTTTTACTTCGTTCAGAATCTAATAATTAAAAGATTTTACGGTATCCATAAAAAAAAAAAAAAAACATAACATATTTGTCGCATCACAGATTTTATTTTCTGTAAACCATTAGGAGGTACACTACATTATAATATTATCGTTATTGTGCAATGATGCGAGTAACTACTACGTTACGCAGTTGATATTCTGATATCTGATTCTGATATCTGATATCAAATGTTAAATCTATTTACATGTCTATTGTGTGTGGTGCACAGTAAATCGTTCTGACAGTGTGTTAATATTAATTCGTGTAGTAATCGAACGACGACGACGAGGGTTCGTTTTGTCTACGGTAAGTTATCGAACAACAAATGAACTTATGGAAGGCCTAACGAAGTTTGTCCGAAACTTTAAGATAATATATACAGTTTAAGATAATATTATTATTATTATGATAGATTAATTATTATCTAGCTTACGCGAATTATAATTTATATGTATATAGTACATACATTAAAACAATACTAAATAATTTTGCAAGTTTAATCTGAAGTAGTTAAAGCGTATCTATAGCATAATATTATTATAATGATCAATATACCGTTTAATCTGACAAAGTCCTCATTTTAATTTCACCCGTTTCAATGTGCGATTGAACAAAACTTGTTGGATTTATACGATTAACATGTTCATCCAGTCGGATAGTAATATTATAATTTTTTTTTTTATTGTTTTTGTTACAAGCATTTCGCGTTGCGTTTGTCGGTGGCAAATTTAAGAGCGAATAATGGTGACGATCCGACACTTCAGGCGTTTTTATATCAATTATTAATTTTTAAATTTTAAAAACTTGCATTCCCGTTCTAATACAGGTCGGCGGTAATACAACAAGTGTAATGAAATGCATCATAATGTCAGTCCGCGGAGTTAAAACACCGGAAGATCAATGATTGCTCTCAATTCGGGATACACAGTTTGTTGTATTTTAATAATTCAAATTCATACTGCGCCTAATAGTCGTAGTCATTACGTTGTAAGTGTATGTAAATCACGCGATTTTAATCAAGCTTCTATAAAGGGTCTTAATAACTAACTTCATAAATAATTAGGCGAAACGAACACCGGTTACCATTGTGAATTTCTGCGTCTTTCTCGTTCGTCCGGAACCAAAAACTCACCTACTGTAATATTAATATTAATCGTCACGCGCTTTCTTATACACCGGGCTACGCATAATATTATAATATGTATTAATGTCCGTTTTGTTTTCAAATAAATAATTGAACATCGGAATTTATTATTCTGTTGAGTAGATACCTAGGTATACGTATTACTACCGGGGTGAGTTTTTACGTTGTTAGTCGGAGAACGAAATCGGGATATTTCTTACGTTTTTACTGAGTTCATAAATTTACTCACCCCTTCCCCATCCCACTATAAGTGCAACTCTTCCAACATCCCCAAAAATCTAAACCGTTATCATTGATTTTTACACGGGTATTCGAATCAAATATTTTTATCGACTTATATTATTAGGTATTCTAAAAAATTCCTTATTTAAGTATACAATTAACTTTAGATTTTTCAGATTGATTTGATGACAATAGTCAGGTTATCAATGATATATATTTTAAATGTTGGTAAAATGCTATGTTATTATTTTCTTATGCATATAGTATGACGAAATATATTATTTTAAATGTGAAAAATGTATCTAAAAATAAAGTACTTGTGTAATAAAATAATACTTGGGTACACTTTTAATAGGAATAATATAGGTTTCAAAGATCGGACGACATTCAGGGACATTAAATAAACAAAATTTCTACACGAATTGTGATGCTAAATGCTATAATGAAACACACCTGGTACGTCTTTTAAGCGATTATTATACTTCTAATTTATTATAAATAAAATATTATTATTAATATTAATGATATAGGAAACCCTTAAAATAAAGACTTATGCCCCCCTCCCCCACATTATGATGCTACATATTATTCATCATTAAACGGTGAATTACTACACACTCATCTGCAGCTACCACTTAGTTGTTAATCACTATTCGTCGACGACAAAAATTACTTGAATTTAATTAGTCGACATTATATCCGGTCGGAAACCTCATTTTCGTCACATTTGTCAAGTGCTCGCGTTGTTAATAATTATTATTGAATAATTCATATTATCCGGTAAAGAGATTAAAAAGGGAATGCAAACAATACGCTATTTTTCAGAAGCATTTTTTTTATTCGTTTCATTATAAATTCATTATATTACAATATCGCGATATAATATTATTATTAACTTGAGTTATTGTTTTAATACTTAAATATTTTGAAAAGTGCGTAATTATCAAATGAATATAATATTATATATATATATAGAGAGAGAGAAAATATAATTTACGACGTTGCCCGGTGCCTTTTGTGCGCTGCGTATAAATATGATATTTTTTTTATTTTTTTCTTTAAGCCAAAGTTATTTCAAATCTATTCATGGCGTCCTTTACAAGATGGAGGAGAGAAACGAGGAAGTGAGGTAGAGAGAGAGAGAGAGAGAATGCGCAAAACACGGGCCGAGTGTATCAATATACCCGAAACGGGAGAGAAGACCCTCCTCGTTAAGCCTTTCGACCGTTTTCACAGACGCTTAAACCACTCTTGCGTTCGGTGGATTTTTTTTTTATTTCCTCTACCCCGTTGTTTTTGTGTCCTCCAAATGAGCGCTGCGGCAGCGGCGGCTGCGGTGGCCCCAGTGCGATCGGAATTAAACCGTCTTGAAAATAATATTCGCGTTCACCGAGTCACGCGCGACCGTCCGTCTCTCGCGAACGGTACCTGTGAGAGGGGAGGGTCAGTGCGTCGTAATTTCGTTTAATATTCATCCGGGTGACGGCCGTTCTCCCTCTCCTGACCGGATCCGGAACAATATTCCAACGACGGCGGACGCGATTATTCGTCTTCGAGTCCACGCGCCACCGCCGCCGACCGCGGGCAAAAAGGTCATTTTAATTCGTCTTCATTTATTTTCATACGCATTTGTATAATAAATATACGTATATATGTATATATTGTGTGTATACGTTTAACGCGATAGTGTTGTTAGAAAATGGAAATTATGGATGGACGGTGGCGGGGGACCGACTTTTAGAAAAATGTCGGCCCGCCACGCGTACATCTCTCGCCAAATACGTTTTCATTCTTCTATCACACTCCCGCCGCAGCCTCACGTGAGCCCCATTGATCAGACGGATGTGAAAAGTTCAATCGCGCGATCGGTCGAAATCCCGTTATCGTCCGATAAAATAATGGGGGGGGGGTGGAAAGAAAACATAAAGGATGTCCCATCGAGGATATACGCATTGCGATATCTCCTGAGAAGACACAGAAGATAATCGAATTCTGATTTTTTTTTCTTCTAAGTCTCACATAGACAAGAATTACAAATATTTCATATTTTTATTCAATTTTATGTTTTGGTTAAAAAAAAATAATAATAATAATTTAAAAACTGTGTTCATAGTTTATTTTATTTTTGAGATTTTAACTTTTCACAATTTTATTTTCATTAACCAAAATATTTTTAATGTTTTTTTTTAGTTTTCACAAAATTTGTATATTATTAAATGATTGCTTATTCCAAACCTTTTAAAACCGGCTTATGTAATTCATGAGGCAAACGTTTAAAATATATACATTTTGTGGAGACTAATAAAAAAAATATTAGAAAACCGGTCATACTTCGTATCATGGGTATTCTTCCCTCCTCGTGTAAGACTTGGTGGATATGTTAAATTTTAAAGAAACAATAAGTAATTTCATTAATACAATTAATAAAATGATTTTGAATAGAGTTTTTGATACGATACTTACAAACACTAAAAATAAATATAATTAGAAAATAAACATTAATTGACTATTCTGTTATATGGTTACCATATTCAACAACTTAACTGGATACTATGCAATTTTCTATGCCAACCGAATAAACAATCAAAGTGAAATAAAATGACGTGAAAACACATTTTATGCAGTGCCAACCCTATGAGAAAATGCGAATTTTGATAAATGACCTCTCTAAATCAGCGATTCTCAAACTGGGGGTCACGACCTCTTTGAGGGTTGCCAACAAGTTTTTTAGGGTCGCCAATACATTAAATATCTATTGTTTTTTTGTTATTATCATCATGATAATCATTATTGAACACTACAATTAACCAAAATATTGAATTGCTGATCAAGTATTTATTATTATAATTTTAATATAATAACAATTGTAATTATTTGTCGCTATTTTTTAATACTGTCATAATACAAGCGTCGCTTAAAATATTGGTGACATTATAAAGGGTAGTTGCTGGTCGAATATTTCTATAAAAAAAGAGTGTTCACTGAACGCGGAAAAAAATTAAAATCATATAAGCTTCTTCGTACAGGTCAGAATCTAAAATCATAATGTTAATGAAAATATTAAACATTGAGACGTCAAAATTCTCACAAAAAAATAAACACATTAAGAAGATGGTTATCGTATACACTATACATTTTCAAAAATAATAAAATAAAAAGTAAAATATTATTTTATAACACCTGTAGTCCTTGTCTCTGTGAGTCTTATAAAAATGAAAACAGAATTTAATTATCTACATTACGTTGGCAGACATAACGTCAAGCAAATCTACGGTGGGACACTCCGTGTATAGGGATGTTTCGGAAATACTCGGCCGGGTACGATGCGACTTTTGTATTTTTCACATCCACCCCGTTTTTCCAAATAAAAAATGTAAAATTAAATATTTGAAACTCGTTTCACCCACGCGTATCGGCGAGATGCCGTTAAAAAAAAAAAAGTTTTCAAATAACGACCGCACGATTATTATTATTGTTATTGTTTTTGGTTTTCATTTCCGTTTTGTCCGATCTTATTTTAAGACTCGACAGCTATGCCGATCCCGATCTTTTACACATATTTTTGGTGTATTTATTTATTACAAAGCATTTCTTGGTCATTTTATTTATAACATAATTATTTTTAACGATTTATATCACTATGACATCGCACATTAGAAGAATGTTTTAACATTAATTCGTTTACGCCACGTACACGCGAATTTAAATAAAAGCATTTAGAGAAATATTTTATTAAACAAGTTCTTTTGGAAAAAAAAAAAAAAACGAATTAAATAATGAGGTTTGCAGTGGGGGGGTTTATTTATTAACTATGACGTGGAAAAAATAATCTTATAAATATTAAACGAAACGACGTAGTTATATTATTTATTTATTTATTTTTTTTCATTTTCAAAGATTATTCTATAGAGTAGGTAGTGATATTATTATAAACGATACAAGTAAATTGCTTCCAATACAATTTCCATTTCTCGGAACGCGTACAAAAAAAAAAAAAAAAAAAAAAACTCATAATATTAATATATTTACGGGTTTTAATTAAAAAATAAACCATTTAAAAAGTGTTTTTTATAGACCTAATGCAGTACACTGTTCTTTTAAACAGTTCTGCGAAAGTGGCATAAAAACGTTTCGACTCGACCGAAGAAAGTGAGTGTTGTGTTTATGCGATGTTTTTTTTTTTTTTCTTTAGAACGGTTAGTCATAAACAGTATTGCCCTTTTATATTTGTATATTTACTTTTATTATTAATTCTTTTTTTTTTCTTGTCTCTTCAGTGGCTTTTGATCGCAAAAAATAACGTGATTTAAAAGCGTCTGATACGTTTTCATCACAATAAATGTCGAAGATGCTCTCATATACAAACGTATTTACTGGTTCTCATTTTATAGCAGACGTGTAAGCTATTCGAAGCAAGTAAAAGCTTCGAACGAAATTGTTTTTTGTTTCACCTATAATCCTATAGAAAAATAATAAATAAATCCCAATAACATTGACAAATTAATATCTAAACATTAAAAATAAATTCATGCTGCAAATTAGATACATGTTAACAGTTAAAACAATATCTATATTAAATGCATTTTGTCAACCAAAAAAAGAAAATAATATTTAGGTATTATAAAATTTGTCCAATCTTTTAATTAACAGGCCCACATTTAAAAATATATTTTTAACATTGTCGTGTAAGGCTAATGTAAGATTATTATTAATCCAGTATTTTTTTTTCAATATATTTTTTAAATGTTTTCTTTTAACCTTAAATCAAATTTTTCTGAAGATTGACTCAATTAATATTTTTCTCATAATCATTTTAAATTAGGATTACGATTTAAATGGCTATCAATTCGACAAATAGCAAATTTATTTTCATCATTATATTAATTAGTAGCTTATTAAATTTAATTATTTTAGAGTGGAAAATTATATACAAGATTACTTATATTTTATATACCTATATTATTATGTCAGAGGCAATTTTTCTTAAATCAGTTTTGGCAATTTTTAAATAATATAATATGTTTTAACTTCAAAACACGGCAGTGTCTATTTACTTTACACTTTGCTTAATACGAAATTATAAAGTATGTGTGTCGTATGACTAATTTGTGACTAACTATATTATATTACTTCAATTAACAACAATTTTAAACAAATATTTATACATTTTTTTAAATATATTTTTTGGTAAGGTATCTATAAAAGTATCTGTGTGTATAGTTAATGTTCTAATATAACTATGATTTTAATTTTTTATTTAATTGTGAACCTTAAATTTCATATATCAAAAATCAAAAAAACTAAACAAATAAGTAAATGGATTTAATAAAATTGTTTAGAATAATTAGTCAATAGTTTGAAAAAAAAAGAAATCATAATTTCACACTCCTCTCAACAAAAAGCTTCCTATCTATCATTACACATAGAGTAGTCTAATGAGAAAAATGACAAAAAATGGATACTGGAAAGGTGGCATAATTGTGCCAACTCACAAATAATGAAATGAAAAATGGATTATTCTGTGTTTTTATGTATTTAAACTCATTCGAACAATCATTGTTATAAATAACTGAAGATGTGCTCAAAATCTTTTTTGTTGAAAAATCGATTTATCGTTTCGTTAAACTGAACACGCCCACCAAGAGTATCCACAATCGAGGAGTGAAGAATATCGTGTTGAGAGAATATTGCAAAATGCGAATTATGTCCGGCTTTTTCACAAATAATAATAATAATATAGTGCGCGTAATATATTAAGAGTAGTGATTCCTTTAATGATTTAGGACACGCAACATTTGAATGAAAAACGAACCGGTCGAAAAGTAATGTAATTCTCGCATATTTCATATTTTTGGTCGAAAAGGGCAATCGCCGCCGTATAAATCGCCACACAAGACCCCTGGATACCCCTCCCCCCCTTTTGAGCCGAGTAATCTGTCCTTGGGGCAAATTGAACCGTTGATGTATAAACCATATTATAAGGGTAAAATGTCTTCTTTTTTTTTTTTTTAAATGACAGAAATATCGAAAGCTTAAAAAATACAACATCGTGGTAGGGTGTTGTAAATTTACGCGATAAACAACCACAGCCGAGTTTGAAATCTGCATATTAACATTTTTTAGGTTATTTTTTCGATTTCTCGTGTAAACATGTTATTAATGGTTTTTTAGAGCTCGAAATTATCCGTATTGGAGCGCGGAAACGACGTGTTGACAATAATATTCGTTTTTTCACGTTCTACGTGGTAGTTTATTTATTTTGGCAACACCGAAAAACGATTTTTTCGCACACCGTTTTCTCTCAGACCGATGTGATATCGAATCCGTGAACTAAGTTTAAATTTGATATTAAAAGTTTCGTAAAGGAGGAAGTCAGCCGCCGAGTTCTCGGAACCACGACGGTCGAAAATACCTACCGTTTACACTGTCGATCCAAAAATAATCAACACGAATATCACACCCCTGAACACGTCATGTCATCACTGATCGCTAATTTGTGGCAGGATACGAAACGTTTTAGATTCTGAGCGAAGTGAAGAAGCTTATGTTTTTACGATGATGTTTATTTTTTATTTTTTTTTTCTCTTTCTAGAAACACTTTTTCGTATAGAAATACTTGTCCGAAATTTTCGATCAGTATCTCTATAGAACCGTAATTGTATTATTATTTATTATATATGTATATTATTATTATTTAAATTTTCAAGCCGGTTTATTTTCATCGTTTTCTTAACGAATCTCCTCGAGTAATATTTCATGAGATTTGCACATCATATATAATTCGGTCGCGTAGATCCGGGTTGAAGGGTGTGTGTGATGCGCGTGAAGTGGGGTCTGAACTCCTCTCAATCACGACCCCTCCTAGAGGAGTGAAATATTCACGTGTTAGTTAAAAATTATTCGATGAGTATAAAAAAAATAAAGTTCATCGTTTATGCCAGCTGTCTACCATGCCTAAAAAAAAAAAAAAAAAATAAAAAAAATCGTATCTTCACCACCGACGACTGCTGTGAACGTATTAAGAATAGTTTGTAAAGGGTATCTGTGCATTCGTTCTTAGAAATTTCATTATACGTAAAGTATAAAGTAATATATTATGTAAAGTAATATTTATGTAGTGCGTACACGTATCCGGTCACTTTTTTCTTTCATTGTATCTCAATATCATCATGATGCTTTAGTAATGGCCGGTCGTATAAATAGGTCACGGAGAGTATACCGAAGAGATACAATAAGCCCGACAACGACAACTACTGCGAGGTCTTTTCTTTGCACGATATTGGGTTACCAAATGGACGGACGACACACACACACACAATATTGTTCTATTGTATACTTACATTATACATGCATACACACTTACATGCATAATGTGTGTATATTAATTCAAGAGCATTATTAACTGTTTTCCTCAATTAGTGAAATAAGCTCAAATACTGATGCGTTAACCAAAATAGTATTAAATTGGAAACCAGTAGGGAAAATGACAAGGGGTCGCCCTTGGAAGAGATGGATGGATGCTGTAGAAAGAGATTCGGATGATCTTGGAGTCCAGGACTGGAGAGAGATTGTGCAAGATCGTGATAAGTGGAGTGATTTGGTGATGGCGGCGAAAACTCTTGGAGAGTTATGAAAGCCTGAGAAGAAGAAGAAGTGAAATAAGCTCAATCACATGTCCGAACGCAACGGTGTTCGTTTTAAGTTTTAGTGTAATGGCTTATTGTGGTGTTTTGAAAACGATGATAAATCTCATGATTTATGTATCTACTCCGATAGCAGAGTACAGAGCTGAAACGTTTTTAATTAATTATAAGTTATGATTAAAATTAACTTCCACTCGCCGCTCGTTGCACGTACGAAACAACTATATAGGTAATATTCACTTTACTGCGTTAACCGAACTTTTGTTTATTTGTCGGTCGTAAAACATTATGCTCCGTAAATTGCCCGAAGGCCACGTTATTACTACTAACATTAAAAAGTTTAATTAATATAAGAATCTTGCAGAAAATGCAAACAAACGATCACGATTGCCTCCGATTATAATAATAATACGTTTGTATTCGCGGCTGCTATCGCGAGTACCTCTACTGCGGCACTACCAAACTTTTATTGTAAATGTCAAGTGCCGATTTCAATAATTCGGTTCAACGGTAATTTCACAAACTACTAAACTTATCGTATACGACAGTGTATAATACACTGTAATCAAACGAAAATAAATCATCCAAAGTGATTTAAGGTCTTCTTGTATATAGTTTGATAGTAACGTATTATAATATGTATATAGGGTTTTATGTGGAACAATCGAATTCGGCAATTAATCGTATAATTCATCGTATTTTAGATTGTGAACGAAGTGAAGAAGCTTATGTTTTTACAATGATGTTTATTTTTTTTTGCTGTGTACAATTTTTCGTATGGAAATACTTGTCCAAAAGTTTCGATCAGCAACTTTTTGAAACCCGATTTGCCTCTAGATAGTACTATAAAAAGGTCATTTTTTGAATCTCTCTCAATTCTTCATTTTTTTTTTTTTTTTTTATATATATATGAAAAAAGTCCCCAAAATTTGACAAAAACGACTCGGAAACCATAATTTTTGATCGAAAAAAATTAAAAGTTAATAAATTTTTATCTTAACAATTTTGACTGAATTGTTTAAGATAAAAACGTCAGTGTGGAAAAAATTGAAATAATAAATATGTCTCAACAAGTTTAAAATATAGTATAAAAATATAAAATATGCCCTAAAAACCAAAAAATACTCAAAATTTGCATTTATATGCAAAATAAAATTTCAAAACTAGCTTTGTAAAAACACGAAACGTATTTATTTCGTACTTTGCTACTTTTGTAACTGAGCAAAACAAATATGCAAATGCTACAAGTCCTCTGCCCTAGTCATAACGATAACAATATAATATGTATAGTTATGTACATTGTCTGTATGTCAGAGAAAACACGGATAATCGATTGGATTTCACTTGCAATCGACCGGTTCTATATTGATTAAAATCCAGTGTGAAATTTTGATTGATTTTCTAAATTTGGAAAGTGAGAAAAAATTTGATGAGAATTCCCCTCCTCATCACGCTAAACAGACACCTCACGGATAAAATCGAAAAACGCGTGTGCGAGAGATACTTCATAAAAGATAGTTTTTTGAAACATTAACACGGATTTTTAGTAGATGGTCGTGAAATCTTAACGAGTTTCCGGTGACGGTGACGTCCGGACGTGCACAGACATAAAATAGTTTTATTTGCCTTTATCACGTTCCACGTCTCCCCCCAGCTCCGCGTCAAAAACGTCTCAGAAAGATTGTTATAACATTATATAATTATTAGGCTCCAGAACTTGATGTATTTGCATCTTTTTTTCTAATAAATTTATACGAGGCGAGTATTTCTGGAAAAGCCACTTATGTTATGAAAAATTCAATGGTACCAACTTAATTTTACGTCTTTAAATTTATTTATTTTTTCTTATGTTATTTTCGATTGTACGGTAATTTTTTTTAGTAAGTTTTTGCGTATTTTACACATTTTTCAACATTTTGTACATGATATACCCATATAACTGCATATACATGCTGAAAGTTACACTTTTTATACGACATTATTAATTTGGAAAATTATGAGTGTAAACAATTTGTATAAGTTATACTAGACTTGAAAGAACTAGTATTTAGCTCAGCCCCTCCCCTAATTAGCCCGACCAGAACTTATATTGTAAAAAATAAAGAAAGCGGCTGAGCATAAGGCTTTTTATGTTTATGTAAATTTTTTGGAAATTTTAGGTTTATTTAAATACTTTTTTTGTTATTTTTTGAGCCATTTTTAGAGCATTATTATTATCAATTAGGTATATATTTATCAAAAATTCTGAAGGGGTTTAGCCTCCTCTAATCACGCCTATGGTCAGAGGTACCGATTGCCACAGTGACTGGAAAAATGAACTGAATCAATTGGAAATAACAAACAAATGGCGGCTTTTTAACACAGCAGAGGGGCGACGGCCTATTGTCGAACTTTGACAATTGTGTGGTACAAAAAAAAAAAAAAAAAAAAAAAAAAATGAAATAAACGACGATAAAAAAAATTAAAATAATATTTCATCCTATGATGTGACAAATAAAACCTTCGTTTCGAACGTTTAATCTCTACAAAAATTATCACGCTTCTATTTTTTTCCCATTCGAACAAAAGCACCGCATTCACATTGATTTATTACAATATATTTTATTTTTATCTGTTTTTTGATCGACGTAGATCAATATTGAATTTTTCATAATGCATGCTATGTAAAACGCGTTTACACGAACAACAATATTATATAATTTGACTGCCCACTTTACTTACTCGTCGTAATGTATAAAATCGATAAAACCGTATTATATTTAGTATATGATCAGCAGAAATATGTAAAATATTCTTTCTCAATAAAATTTTAATTTTTTTTTTTCACTTTTAAAATACCTACTCAAGGTGTATATGAACGAGCATTTTTTGAAAAATTTTAGTTTTTAGGTCATTTTTTTTTTCTTCCATTTCTTACGGCATTTAATAGTTTTTAAATAAAAAATATGAAATATAAATTATATTTTAAAATGTTTAAAAGCCAACATGATTTTTATATAAATATAACAAATATTATAAAGTAGGTCACTAGTAATTACGTACTCAATATACTCATATTCATTGTATATCATCATCAAACAACATCTAGTTGAAATATTGATCAGTCGACGAAGAAATCTTGCTATTCATAAAACTTTTATTTTATTTATATTAAAATACTTATACTAATACTAATATTGTTTAAATAAACAATTATAATATAATTTCAAAAATACAATTTTAGTATATTAATATTATTACTTATAAAGCTCTAACAGGTAAATTTCAAGTCATTTTCGAATTTGTTTTAAGGGCAATTTTTAGAGAATTAAAAACCTAGCCCTACTCATTAAATGTGTACAAGAGTCAATGAAATGTCATTAAATTATGAAATTAATGTACTATTCCGCAAAATCATCGAACCTCCGGAGCGAATAAAGAGCGTTATGTAAATGTTTTCCATTTTAGCGTCGGCGCATTTACTCGATAAATAAGTTCTCTAGTTTTTATATGCGTGAGCATGTAAATTTTTTTTTTCTTGATCAGATCTCAGAATTTGCAGCAATGTAATGGCGTGAAAAATATATATTTTCCCAGACACAAACGCCATATTGTAGGAGTATACTAATGAGAGTACGTTTTTTTCCATACTTTTTGTTACTATTTAATGGTGTGCAAAAGGAATAATATAGAAAATATATTCAAATCCGTGCGAAAAAAACAACAATAACAGTATTCGAGAGTCAAAGTTATGTACGAGTAAATTCTAATTTAAAATGTGCATTTTACTCGGATATTATCTCATGGTCTATTTTTGGCATCAGCGATCGCATAATTTTGAATTATTTAAAGTTCACGAAAATCATTTCGGTCATGCTTCCTCCAGTAATATTTCGTCTTTGTGATTCGTCTCGAGTTTATATTATTTATTCTTACACGTACCAAAGTGTTCGTGTGTATATATATATAAAATATACTGATATAATAATATGCGCATATTATGCATTATACGTACGATTTATAAATATTCAAGTTGAAATATAAACAAAAAACCAAGAATATTTTATATAAATCGTCATTTCAGTAAATTGCTCAGCTTTTCGCTGAATGCGAATAACGATTTTCATATCTTTTTGCAGTATTTGATGAATAATGAAATTATTTATTCAATCAATAACATAATAATATCAAAAATTCGCTGAAAATGCGCAAAAAAAAGGTTTCAAAACTTACTCTCGTTATTTTATTATTATTATTATTTTTTTATATATAGCGAAATTGTCGTATAATTAATTAAATTACAATCATATAAAAAAGTACCTTTTTTTCGTTTTTGATTTTTTTGTAAAAATGAATTTCTAGAGGTTTATAGGCATTTTTAATGCGTTTTAATATTTTTTTGGCATGTCGTGTCCGATTTATTAACATTAAACGAGAGGTAACATTATCACTAGTTTTCTGAAATACTCTCAATCTTCTTTTTGGAATCGTATAAGCACGTCGATACAAACGTAACGTTAAGAAAAAAAAAAAACTTAAAGTGATTAAAAAAATCGTACTCAGATTCTTCCCCTTAGAGATAAAATATTTCTTTAAAATTTAAATAAAATTATCTTGAGAGTAAAGCCTTTTAAATCAAAAATTGTTTTCAAAATCGTTGCACAATTTACTAAGAAATCGGTTATAAAATCATAATCTTTTTTGCTCCACTCAGATTTAAAAAAAAAATAAATAAATAAAAATACAAATACTTATAGTAGAATGTTCTCCTCCTCGGTTAAGTAAAAAAAATAAATAAAAAGTTGGATACAGTGAATTGAGTAAAACGATATAAGTACACATACATTTTTTATTATTATGACAGCACGTCATACAAATTGTTGTTTCTTAAAAAAAAAAAAAAAGAAAAAGGAAATGTGAAATTAAAAATTTGATTAATTTCGTGCACGTCTTGTACTCCGCAATTTTTAAATTTTATGCTGATGAATACCGAAATTACTACCTGAGTTATGAAATAAAACTTGATTCACTTCATAGTTTTGTAACACGATCGGTTAATATAATATTATTATTACTTTGAAAACTTTTTATCGGTTCGACTACCTGTGTAATATTACACCACGGACAAACACTTGATAAACTGTGATTACAACCGATTCTTACTGCAAACTTATTTAATAATTTTACAATCGATTATTCAAACATTATGGTTTAACGTGGAGAATATTTTCCACTGAATATTATAATACGCGTGTAGTCTACTAGATAATTAATTATTTCTATTCCTGTTTGTGCTTGTTATAGGCTGATGCATTAATTTTACTCGATGCGTGTTAAAAATATATAAACGAACGTGTTTTATGTTGCTGAATATATAACATTTTTGTTAGTTATAGCAGTTTTAAGGAGACATTGAAATGAACAAAAATAATTTATTAAAAATAGTAATAATGATTGGTCTCTTGCTTATGTTCACTCGATAATGAAAACAAGGAGGCCATCGGATCCGCGTCAAGTTTCAGCATAATAATAGTGCTAATAATTTATGTTCTTTCATTCGTGGTCCTTCGCATAATCACTGGAATATCCAATAAAATCTAATGTGTATTTAAACTGGTTAGCTGACCGATGGTTGATTCTTTTTTCCATGGCCAAAACGGTCTCTTTTTAAGCCTCGGACTTTGTTTAGTCGAAAACGCATTGGAGAATCGATGAGACCTGAGTTACTGCCCGGTGACACCAATTTTGTAAGTTGAAATGAGGGAAAAGGCAGTTTTTCGACTGATCATTTTTGTTCAACCGCATCGCATTTTAAGGGGAATTTAAATTTTGGCAGGTAGCATAGGTCGGTGGTCAGCACGTGTAACAAAGATGAACAAAGCGTGTATCTACATTATTTGAACCAATCAAAACAGTCGTTGCCAAATACTATATCTTCGACCTGCAAATGCTTCTCTATAACGTTTGACAATAATTGTTCTCCATTTTCTACATTCTCTACTACTTAAATATTTGATGATCCTGTCTCTCGGTCATCGTGGACCTTTACCGTTTTTTTTTTTTTTTTTTTGTCTTGTTACTATCCTGCAGCAAATCCAATTGTATCTAAGATCAAATTAGGCTACTGTTTGCGTGGACTCCAACTGTATTGGTTTCTCCTTACAGTTCTTCTATTTCTCGGCTTATTCTTACCTTATAATATTATTTCTTTGGTGCAAAAGATCTTTTGTTAATAAGCAATAACACGCAAATACGATTGTACGTTTCGCCATAATGATTTATTATGCGACGAATATTCTGTGCACGGAATGATAACGAATATAATATTATGTCAGTACGATGGATTTGTCGTGTTGAGCATAATATATTATATTGTGTACGTTTATTAGAGCAATATTAACCAACACACGTTGACCCGACCGGGTAGTACTAGTGTACTTACGTGACACTATTGTTTTATGACGACAAAGAAGATATTCGTTTGTAGTGTGTCTAATTATCTGTGGACTTGAAACCGGCGATTACTTTAATGAAGGAACCGATTTAAGAACTTATTATTTTTTTTTAATTATTGATGACCGATTATTGAAATTAAAAAAAAAAATTACTACAATTTTCGAATTAAAGACTCGTGTTTTTTTAAAATTTTTTCTTTAGTTACTTATTACAAAAACTCTTTGATTAAATATTGGACATTTTAACACCTTAGGCATTAACACAAAATTTTAAATATGAGCAGTATAAAAAAATTTAAAAACTGATGAGAAAATGAAAAAGTGCACGGTAGGAAAACTGACAATTACTATTTTGTATTTCCACTGAGAATTATTTTTATTGAAGAAATTATTTATATTTATATGTGTATTTTAATTCAAAACACGCCCACTAAGGGTATATTGCACTCATAATATGGCGGCACACTTTTGTGCTCTTGTATATTCGTCAATACAATTATCATTTTCTGGAGTCACGAAATTCAACTGTAAAATCATAATACCCACATAAGTAATTGACTAAATTAATTGTATACTTGTATCTTTAATTCTGCACACTCAGTATTTGATATTGCTCACAATTTTCAGCTCTGCAATAAACTATATTATTTTCATGAACACGAGTTTTGTATATTCCGCCGATTTGAATTGGTATTATTGAAGACTTTATTTAATTTAATTTAATTTAATTTAATTTATTTATTTTAAAAAACGGGACTAGCCCGATGTAACATGTGTACATAATTAAAATAGAATGATGTAAATATAGAATAAAAATTACAATTAGTAGCTTACAAAATACATAGTTACAATTAAAAACACAAGACAAATTAATTAATAACAAAAAAAGAAACGTATTACACACCATTAATATTGATAAATAAATAATTTAGAACTGAAACTTGAGCTATGGTATAACAAAAGATATATCGATATTGGCAAATTCTCTACTTTAAATTTTGAGTATGAATGAAATGTAATTTATGCGTAACGTTATTTTCCCCAGTTAAATTTTGGTTAATTTTTATACAAACGACTATTACAACGACTATAACACTATTACGTGAATAAGTACTTTTACGGTAGTAAAAAAAAAAAAAAACTCCGTTCAAAAGCAATATTGCAATGCGATGATTTATGATTGCTTTCGAACCTTTTAAAATTATTATAAAACTTCGAATCGCGTCGGGGTAAATGAAGCGAGATGATTGTTTAACATCTAGACTCTGTGTTTTTCATTCGTTAAACATTTAAAACGAGAGGTAATTTTTCACGTGATCAGTAACCGAATATTCGTTATGTCGTGAATTTTTTTTTTTTTTTTTTTGAACCCTTAGAGATATACAAAATTACTTTTAAGGTTTTTTTAATGAAGAATAATATGCATAATTAAGCTCGTGTTTTGTTTTTTTTTTTTTTTTGTTTCAGAAAACACAGCTGCAATAAGTGAGTATAACAAAACACCGGCTAATTATATTTTTAAAATACATTGCTGGATCTTGAATCATTACGGACATACTTGGAAATGCTACACGGTGTTGTTGTTTTGACATCAACGTCTCTAATTTTCGCTATAATGTATATAACTCACCCCATTAACGTCACTGGAGTTATTATTTAGTTGTAGAAAAATTTATTTTTCTAATACGATATAAGTTAAATACATAATCATATAATTTTAGAAACTAAGCACCTCGCCTACCGAAAAAAAAAAAAAGATAGTGACACTATTGTAGCCTCTCTACATTTTTAATAAATACACCTTAATCTGTCCTTAACCAATAAATTATAAAAAAAAAAAAAAAAAACACTAAACGTTTACAGATTTTTAATTCAATTATAACAGTGATAAGAAAACAAAATACTATTATTATTACCTGATTTACGATTTTTAATATATAATTTTTGAATTTTATATCTTTATTTTTGTAACCAATTAATTGTATAAACGCTATTATGGGGTTTTTTTCTTTTAATTATAGTATTATTAGGGGTAGTAGATCGCGCAATAGTGTCGATATCTCAAAAATATTCAAGGGGTGGCAAAGACAGCCCCTTAGAGACTCACTCCAATCAGTTTGCAAACACCTATCCGTTTATTTTCAAGCGATAAATATTTTATGGACGAGCGTACGACATTAATCGGTAAATTCAAGAGTGATAAAATACTATTATTATCATATACGATTTAAATTTTTAATGCGGACTGCGCGTTTCAGAGGACTGCGATTTGTAGTGCTGTCGATGTCGTCTACAGCGACGATATCAAGGGACCCGTTAGTGTTTGATGTTCGAACTTAAAGTCATTACATAAATTAATACGAAATGGATAAACGGTCGTTGTCGCGATTGTCTTGTTGCGCGCGTTAATTGACTGTAATTCATATTATCGGACGGGCGAGGTATTTGAGTTGGCAGTTTATTGTTGAAAAAAGTAAAGAGGGTGGGGGGAGGGGGTAAATTCGAACGAACGTCTATTTATTACTTGCAAAAAAAAACACGTTTCAAACAAATTATTAGCTTCGCCGAGAACGAGGTACAGACGATTCGAATCGACGTTATTACAGTGGGGGGGGAAACCCCCGAAAAACCGACCACAATATATCGTTTTTCAATAATTCCTCGCGCACTGTTATGAATGGCTCACGAACAAAATGTTATCTCGTTGGAATTCATGTACTAATAACTATAAAATCGCTAAAATATGCATTCATTAAAAACAAAAACGTTAAATTATTTTCGTTTTTTGGTAAAAATAACTAGCAACAACCATTAAATCATATTACTTGGAATTACCTGTTGAATTCGTACACAAATAATAGTTCGTCGGATCTGTTGTCAGAGGAGTATTCGAACATAATACGACGATTAAGGTTTTAATTACAAATAAATAATAATAAATTATTAAAGTAGTTAATATAATTTTAAACATGTTTTTATTTTAAATTGGGGTGACGTTCTTATAAAGACAAATTTTTAAACAAACATATTTTGAAATATACTTAAAGCCCAACATTTTCATGAAATATTAATAAATATATATATATATCACAAGTAAAATGAAATTAAATGCAATATTTTATCTTAAAATATGCATATTTATAAAAAAGCCTCAAAATATGCGAAAATATGCAAAATAAAATTTCATTTTTAAAATCTTTAAATTTTGATTCAATTTTGCAGCTCATCCAGTAACTTTTTAACTGCACTCAGTAAAAACATGCAAATGCATGAACTTTCGGGCCCTACTCATGGGATTTCGTCGGATATTGTTTGAACCACGTTATATCGTAACGGTTACAAGTTACTACGGTTCCATCATTTAGTTCGTCGACTCGTAAACGCCAAAACGAAACATCACTGCTGCTGTTGCATAATATGTGTGTGCGTGACAAATTTTTTATTATTATTGTAGTTTAAATTTAAAATCAATATTATTATTGTTCTCGGTTTGTTTATTAATTTCGGGCGGAACGGAGACCTGTATTATTTACCAAGACTGTGCGTTAACGAAAAGTCAAAAGTCAAGTTAATTTTAACTTTTACTGTAACTTTTTCGCCCTCCAAGTTATATTAATAAATTACGGGTTACTTTCGTTATAAAAACGCTTAAAACTAAATCCGAAAATATCAAAATACGTATATAATAAAACGTATAAAATACGTATATATGGTGTATAGTATAATATATATATGTATTTCGAGTTAATTTGTGACATTATGAATGATTGATTGAAAATAATTCATAGAACACACTCATCTAGACCATCGTTTCTCGAACTTTTTTCCGTTCCCGGTATCCCTTCGACCCGTGCTTCACGTACCCCATTACAATTCGATTTTTTCTACTCATTACTCAAATAATTATACGAGCTAATTCACGTGGGGATAGGTGACAGGCCATCACGATGACGTCCATATTTTAAATATGAATAAATTATATGAGGATTTCATAATAATTTGGCAGAAAACGAACCGCGTTTTAAATAAATATAATTCTATGTTATTTCACCGTTGCTCTTCTTTATTTCACATACTTCTAGGAGTATACGCGTACTCCTGTACTTGTTGAACACCTGATGATGTCGAAAACAATAAAAATATCTATTATCTATTGCTATGCCAAAGTCGAAATATCATAAAATAAACAATTTTTGTTTTTTGAAGTGAGAATATTATTTACAGATACAGATAGTGTTCAAGTCATAGTATATTTTTATTAGATCTAAATAAAGACAATAAAGTTCAGTTATTGAGTAAAATTTGCCGACCGGTGGTTGAAGTGGGAATTTACTTATATATTTCGACCGGTCAATGTCGATAATCAATCCGTATCAATGTGCATTCAATTTTTTACAAGCTCAGAATCAGTGATGGTTCAAAATAGTTTTGGTATTAAATTACAAGTACGGTTTGTAAGGATTATTGTCATTTTTGATCACCGGTTATTAAAACCCGAATAATTTTGAACGGTTTTTGGTTTTGGTTATACGACCAAGTTTTTATAATAATTATTTTTACGATTACATTGTTATTATTTTAAATTCCTTATAAAATCAATATAAATAACAGTGGTAAAAAACTAAAAACTAGACTGGTTGTTCTAAATATTTCGTAGCACAACTCGTTCCTCGAGAAGTCGGACGTAGGTGAATTTTAACGAAATTTTAATGAAAATACTATTTTTTTTTTTTTTGTTTTTTCAACTTTATTTTAAAAACTTACTATTCAATTATGACTATAGGCATGTATGCCTTTTTTTGAAATGAGATAATTGAGAATAGTATTGACACTAAACGAAGACAATTTTTATGGATATTTGTTTAATTTTTATTAGGATTTATAATTACACATTTATGTCCCGACACCGTTTTTTATTTTTATCTGTTGGGAAAATATAAATTCAACTACTAAATCGCGTTTAACATCTCTTAGACTTTACTGTTTTCTCGGGTATTATATTTTTTTCTTTTGGCCATTATTCCTTTCGGATTACCCTCGGCCTGCGATTATTTCAACCGAGGGTATTTTTCTCGGGCATTTTCTCCCCCGTATTACTGACATTTCCAAGGGTATACGCACCACTCTGCACGGCAGACCAGCAGAATCGCAATGGCCGCAGGTGTCATTTCCTCTCGCCCCTCGCTACGTTTATAATATATAATATTATATTCGTTTAGCGCAGTGCGTCGTGACAATAACGCGCGTAAAACGACGGGGTACAGTTCAAACGAATCGTGTACGACGACCGAGTACTGCGCCGTATAGATCCGCTGCGTCTAAAAGCACGTGTTGTTGTGTATGTTTTATTGTGTAAATTACGTTTTCTGAATGGCGACGTACGAGGGTCGCGTTCACGTGGCTGCTGTCATCCGCAGACGGTTCGGCTAAAACTTCTCAAGAGAAAGAGACAGAGTGAAAAGGATATCAAAACAAATACCAAACCACCTGCGCGAATACTGTTTTGCAGTTAAAACGCTTCGTTCGTTTATTATCGGCGAGTCAGCCACGAGTGTAGTACAATGTTTCCCAATTTTTTTTTTCCACAACGCCCCTTTTGTTTAAAATCTCCATCCCCCTTGAATTATTATTATTATTATTTTTTAATTAGGTATACCTTTTTTAGTCCATATATTTTTAAAGTCAAATAAAGCTACCATCATCAATACGATAATTTATTCCGGTCAGATAAAAAGTAATAAATCACATAAAATGTGTATTTTGTTATTAAGTATGACACCTGTTTATAAGCGTGTAATGGCAAATTAAATATTCACATTGAAACAGTCACTACCGACTTTTATAATGCTCCTCAATCAAGCTTGTAACCTTCACCGTTATCGCCCACTTTGGGAAACACTGGTGTAGTGTGTACCGAAGTTTGAGGTAACCAGTTCCCGCGTAGGTCAAGTGCATTGCATTTGATTTCGTTTGGTATGATTGCAATAATATGATAATAATAATAATATGATTTTATAAAATTTTAAATAGTTCAAACGAGTATTGTTGAACTGTCACATCACATGGATCTGCCGAATCGAAAGAGCATTACTTTCGGTAAACTACTCGTTGATTATAATGTGTGCACGCGGTGAGGAATGTCGTTAAAAACAATGACTTAACTACACGACATTTTTTGTTTACGGACGAAAGTAACATTTAATTCGGAAATTAATGATTTATGCGATTCACTCGTATTTTGAAAAAAGTAATTTATGATGTTCATTTTTTATTTTTTATTATTATTATTACAATGTTTATATTTTATGCGTTATACATAATGTATTATTTAAATACATGTTATTACGTATCGGTAATTACAAATTTTTCATCAAAAATATTATCAATTTCCTATATCTATGTTGAATATATAATATCAAAACAAATAAACCATAATTTCATACATTTATTTAATTAAATTACAATTGATAAGAAATAATTATAGTGACTAGGTAAGGTATATAAATTAAAAAAAAAAAATTATTCGTAAAAGTAGTGTATGGTTTGCAAAATATATGCCAATAATACATTAAGGAAATATTGTAAACAAAATACTAGCAACTATAGTTCGCTACAAAAATATTTTAGGTTAAATAAGGTTTACGTGATAAGTATCATAAGTCAAATCGTGAAATTTAATGACTACTCAAATGAAAATAAAATAATTTTCACCAAATAAAATGTTCGGGTTTTCGAACGATTGTAAAATTTGCCTGGCCAAGTCTATTTTATACTCAGAGTTGTTTATTTCAGGGGAACACTTTGTTGATATTATATAAACCCGGATCTAGTGAGAACGGCGAACTATGATCTTTTTGTATGTAATTACTTAATTTTATGTTTGAGAACCGTTTAGAATTACCAGAGGACAACACAAAAAGTTGAATATCTACCTCAAGTTGTTCTGTTATTTTAAATTCTGTTTAAATTGTTGTGGAATTAACTTTTAAGTAGCAATTCAGCGTATTGATAAAGTGATATTTTATTAATTTTAAGTATGTACTTATTAAGCCGTTTACGTGTTGTCCTCCTTATTTATTATCTGCAAATATAAATTCAGTCGTCTTTACTTTATTCTGTCAGCAAATGATATTGTTTATTGTTTAAGTTGGTAATAAAATACAAAGGACCCTTTTTATTACCTGCCATTTCTAGCAGATTTCTAAGAAAAAAAAAAAAAAGGTAATTACGGGGCCAGAGTTTACATTTTTCCATAGTTTTGTACAGTGAATAATTATTTTATTGAATCAAATTATAGTATTACTAGGACATTCTTTTGTGTTTTTCCAAATTGTTTCAGAACGATTGCATTTTTTTTTTTTTTTTTGTTTATTTATTAATTGAAATAACGAGTTTATCTGACGTTTACTACGATAAGATATGCGATGGATCTCTTCGTAACTCGTCGCTGAATTTAAATCAACATTCTCTCATTGTTCCGGTAAACGAAAAAAAAGAAAAACGTGGACTTATTTAAGGCGAACGATTGACCTAAGTATTTCGGCACGCAAAATATGCTTTTCACAAACGAATCTGAAGTATATTATTATTAAAGTCGTGGAACAGGAAACGTAAAAGAATTTAAGCAATTCCGTTTATATGAGGAGACGATTTAGTGACGTAATCAAGAGGTAGAGGATACATTGTACACTTGAAGAGAATAATGTGTTAAATTTTGCCAACTGTTAGATTTTTTTTTCCTGTCTGTTACTTCATTGTGCAAATTAGACCCTCAATAAATTACAAAAAAAAAAAAAAATCAATTATTTTAAACGTGCCATTACTTGATGTTATCAATCACCTTTAAGAAAGATTTGTTTTATTTTAATATAATTATCATGTATATTGAACATTTTAGATTCTGAATGAAGTGAAAAAGCTAGTGTGTTTACAATGATGTTTATTTATTATTTTTTTTTTCTGTGTACAACTTTTCGTATAGAAATACTTGTTCAAAAGTTTCGATCAATAACTTTTTGAAACCCGATTCGCCTCTAGATTATACTTTAAAGAGGTCATTTTTCGAATTTCTCAATTCTTCGATGTTTTTTTTTTTTTGGAAAAAACTACCGAAATTTGACAAAAACGACTCGGAAACCATCATTTTTTGATCAGAATTTTATGAAAATTTAAACATAGATAGAAAATCCTATGAAAAAGATTTTCGCGCAAGATAATTTAGAAAATGTGAAAAAAAATTTTGGACATTTTTTTTTCTTTTATTATTAACTTCCTTTGTTCAGAATCGTTTTACTGAAGAAATGATTTATCGTTTCTTTAAAATTTAATACGCCCGTCAAGAGAATACCACCCGTTGTGCTAAGTACACCCATCGTGCGAAGTATGTCCGGCTTTTTTAAATTTATTTATTTATTTTTTTGAGAAGGGAGGGGAGCCTCTAATTTGTTTAACTACTATGATTCGTATTCTTTTTTTTAATAATGTTCTTGCCCATTTCTTCAATGCCCACAACAACTTATTTATACTAGTAAATATATTTCATGATATAATTTTTACATAAATTACGTTTAAATATTTAAATGTAAATTTAAATTTTATCATTAGTGTACTTATATCGTCGTGACATAAATAAATGTTTCAATACTTATAGATTTTAAGTACACATTTTAATAATATTCGGTAATACTTTGATGTTAAAATAGTAAATCATATTTTTTTTATTTCTCCGATGTAGTAACTAGAAACAATTCAAATATTTCAAAATAACATTTTTTTAAGCTTAAGGAATAGGGGTGTTTAGGTATCGTGGACAATTCCTCCTCCCCTCCCCCCACAAAAAAAACAATAAATATGGCACTGTACCTATTTATACCAGTAACTAGGTTATCGTCTATATAATCCTAACTAATTTATTATTATTTTATTGCTACCATTTCATTTCCATGGTAACGAATGATTGTAGAAAAATATAAGTTTGTGGCTTAGATCGAGTTTTATTTTTTGTTAGATATAACAGTTTAGAAATCACAGTCTTTCTCCATTGGTCGAGGGAGTGGAATATTATCCCAATAATAATCAAGCACTTGCTCATATAATCTACATTTTATTCGCCCCTCTCCGCTCCTCGACCATCATCGAAAACGACCACTACTACGAGGCTCAATAGGTTTACCACCACGTACATTTATCATCGATAAAAGTAATAATAATAATAATAATAATAAATGAAATAACTCTGCTACTGTGAAAAAAAAAATAATCATATCGTGTTACAAATCAACAGTTGGGTGATCAACCCACGAGGCTATTATTCAGTTTTTGCGTAGAGGAATGCGATAAAATAATAATAATAATAATGTGATGATTGAAACGTTTGGAAAAAAAAAACTAAAATGTTTAAATAGAATAAATAGTGTCAGAGTGTCAGACGAGTGGAGTTGATTGATTTGGAAAAACGTCGATTTAAAAAAAATATTATGTTTCACGCTGACAGTGTACTCGTGTATGGGCAGAGAAAGTCAGTGTTTTGTAGCGGGGATCCTAGGACACTAAACCATTCAAAAATACCTAGAGGAATATACAATTTCGGATATTTTAAATTAACTTTGGTAATTTTCAATTGATTTTAAAACCGATCATATACTAGATTAAGCTTGCTGTATACTTAATACAGTTTACATTTATGAGAAATTGAAAATGTTCACTATTAAAAAGTTTATTTGATTTGTCTGCATATTAAAATATTTGATATTCAATCCTTAACAGTTTATACTCATTATGAATTTTATATTTTATCTATAAACAATTTATAATACACATATTTTTATGAATATTAATTACATATTTGATATGCAAAATATTGTTATATATTTGTATAAAACATATTACTAAAAACGTTATAAACTAAAACGTTTTTGTTTATCAATATTATATCAAATATTTTATTTTCACTCACAGGCTTGAGAAATGTCTATTTATTATTATCCCGTCCCCGGCTTGGTTAAAATAAAAATTTTATTAGTTCTTGCTATTTTATAAATTTTGTTTGATTGTTTTCTCAGCCCGTGATCCTGTGATATATATATATTTATATATGATAACGTGGTGTATTAATATAATTTGTTTATTTAACGTTTTTCGGGTAGAACCAAAGTTTACATAAACAATAATTTTCAATGTAATTAAGAAAATTAATGGAAACAGACAAATATAGTATTATTTCGAAACAATTTTTTGGCGCCTCCCATTGAAAAATCCTTGATACACCTCTAAGAACAACATCCATCCAACAGATTGAAATCAAAAAAACCTGATATGGGACATAGTTATACCAGATGAATGTATGGTGGAAGGAACTTGGAGGAAAAGATGGATAAACTCGGAATGTTACAATAATTGCACCCTCGTCATAAACTCGGTACAAAAGTTACCAGGACTTGATTTCCCTCGAGCACAGTGGACTTCTCCAAACAGATACACAGCGGGACAAAGGGAGATGTAATGAGTTTTCATATATATAGATGTGAAATGCTTGAATCTTCTTTCTGCATACGTGGTAAAGTATAGTCAATCCTACATATAACTATTAAGTGCCCAACAACTAAATTTAACGGTGGTGTCGAGCAACTCCATAAAGGATGTCCATGTGTGCAGAGATGGCTGAAAAACTTAGATATAATAATTTGATCGCTATAGTTCACTAGAGTTTCATCTCATCAGTAAAACGGGCACTCCTCCACTAATGCAAATTCCTAACGACCTGATACATAACGTTCAAACGTGATAAGTTTAAGTTACTAGATATGGCGTTTATAAATTGATATTTAAAATGTTATATTGTTATGAGTGATTGACCATATTTTGGAAGTTGCAACACTAAAAAGGTTAAGAAACGATGCACTAGACAATATAAGAGCAGTAGTTGTTGTTGAGTGTTAATTTTTAATCCAATACACTTATATCCTGTAATTATTGTTAACGCTTACTTGTTCAAATGTTTTATTAGTTATGTATTTCATTCGGTTATCTATATCTTGTTATCAATAATTTATCTATTTGTTATTGTTGTAAAATTTACCACTGCCGATGGTCATATGCAAAAAAAAACAAAAGTAAATAACCAATGACTAATAAAGTAATGAAATAATAATTATCTATACAAAATAGAACATAATGATCGTATCGATTAGCATGTGTGTGTGTGTATGCTCAGCGAGCATAGTTTTTCACAGACTCTCCACGTGCCTTTAAATACATTACTGTTAAATTAGTTTCAAAGAAACCCATATAAATAATTCACACGGTTTTTTTAATAAAGTCTGTCGAGCATCTACAACCAAATGAACGAGACGACGTGCGATGATGTGCTGACGAACCGACGACGACAGTTACTTAGTAACCCATTTATATAGAATAATTATTTAATCATGTTTATCGATTTACAATAAATTAATTCGTTTATTTTATGTAATACTAGCTGACCCGACACGGCGTTGCTCGTGTGTTAGTTTCTTTTTTTATTATTTTACCCCCTTAGAGTTCGAATTTTGAAAAATCTTTTCTTAGTGCGCCCCTACATTGCTCAAGGAACCTCTTTTTTTTTAATTATTGGTCCTGTTGACAAATTTTTACTGCCTATATTTTCATAAAACATATTTTCAAATAGAATCAAAAATTTCGATCACCACTTAGAAGTTTAAAAATCATCAACACTATTCATAATTCTACAGTTTTATTGATGCTTAATGAAAAATAAAAAATTCTCATGTATTCATTATTTTGATTGGAAATTACTCTGCATATACTGTATGGGTAATACTATAAAAAACAAAAATGAACATGGAAAGGTTATAACAGCTAGTATTTTAATTTTTAATTACTATAATTATTATTACTTTAGTGGAATGAAATTCGTTTAAACACTCCTTTGAATTCGAACCCTTTTTTTTTGTGCTTGTTTTACACGTGCAAAATAGATAAAAAAAAGAAAAAATATTGATTGTAGATGCGAGAACGTCGTCGACCATCGAGGGAGAGCGGAGCGGAGACCGTGCGAAACCGTTTTGCACAGAGCAGATGACGCTATTATTATTATTATTGTTGTTGTTGTTGTGTGGAAAACAATTATCGAACGTTATATTTTATTTTATGGGGTGCGAAAAAATAGGGGTTTTACGCGTGTGATTTAAATCTGAACGCGTAAAACGGTAATCGTCGGCCAATAAACCAAAATGTGTACTAATTAATTGCAAAAACCGACATTAATTTTCGGCAATAAAATGTGTAAAATCCATTATGAATTGTGACGGCAACGTTTTTTTTTTAATTCGTGGGCGATGAATAAAAAGAAGGAGAAAAAAACGTAATAACAATAACAATATTTTTACACGGACGCTCCGACGCGTAACATATTATTATTATTCACTTAGTACTCTACTGTTCTAGAAAAAAAAAATTAATTCAACGTTTTTTTTTTTGCTACTTACAATTGTTTAAGTTTTTCAACACCTTTTTTTTGCATTCAAAATCTTAATATTTTATCTTTATCTTTCGACTGAACTGAAGAGTGAATTGGATTTAAATTACATTATATTATTTTTAACTGTTATCGAAGAATATAATAAATAGAATAACAGCCGACTTGATTAATATTTGTTTTTGTAAAAATTTCTCGATACTATGGAGGTGTATACGGGGTCTGCATTAATTTAGTTAATGATCAAAACGATCTTGGAATTGATACGTACTTTATGAACAAAACGGTTAAAAACAATATGTTTATCAATAATAAACGTAAATAGGCTAACGATATTACTTTAACTCGAAGTTATTTCAATATTCGTCGTGGTCTAACTCAGGAAAAATTTCGAGTGGGATTCAAAAAAAAATAAAAAATAATAATAAGAATTATTTCCAGTTAATTTTTAATGAATATTTTTGTTTTGTGTATTAATTTATTGTACTTTCGAAGAAACTGATCATATTATAATTTTCGGTGAAGATTGGGAAACGGAGAAAGTGTTTTCAATAGAACACTGTCGACATCAACTACGTGTCTTTTTTTTTTTTTTTACATAACCGGGGGATGATTCAGATATTTTTACGAAAGTTTGTTCATCGATCGTCGTACATTGAGCGTGATAGAAGCAAAAAATCGATAATCGTACTAAATATGCTCTAAAAATATACGAAAATGCTAAAATAATCTTTTACAAAACATTAATTTTACTGTAAAAACTCAAAATAATTAAGAATTGTATTGTGTAATATATTTTGATATGTATTATTAATTCTTCTTCTATCATTTATGATTTTTTTTTTTTTAATTTTTATTCTTTTTAAGCTTACATTTAAACAAATAAAAATATCAAATAATATTCAATCTCTTCAGTTATTCAGGGAAAAATTTTCCAACACCAAGAAAACTCAAATTAAATACTGAAAAATGGGTGAAACATGCATTTAAAATTCAAATATAACCGAAGTATGCACTTATATCGAGAAAAGAGTAAAATATGCAAATTAAAGAGAACTGTATACGACTTCTGGTGTTATAAAACGCATTTCTATATTACTTAGCCTAATCATATATATTAATATATACTAATCCTAATCATTATACTTCGGTCGTAAACGGTTAAACCTAAATCTGTATACAAAGAGTTTTTTTTATCGTTCTCGAACGCGATAATAATAATCATAATATATCGCTTTATTACTACGCGTTTTGCCGCCGCGGTCTGACGGGTAAACGGTCAAAGTTGCTTCGTGTGCGAATGTTTATTTGTTATTTTGTTTTTTTTTTTTTTTTTATATTCCACCGTCGTCGGCGAGCAAACGGATAATAAAATACACGTGAATATTATATTGTAAAGAGATTATTTGAACACTGGGTCGGACCGACACGTGACGACAGGAGCGGGGGAAAAAATAAAAAATAAAATGAAATATTATTCACCCCCGAAATGTATAACACCGTGTGACGACGGGCGGCAGAGAAGCTATTGAAGTCACGTCACACGCGTACGATTCCGAGACTCTCGTGCATTCGAACGGAGTATAATATATGTAATATATTTCCCCCCCCTCCTCCTCATCCACCCACGTCCGAGTTATCTCTCGATTATTTCGCAACACACGTACGCCTCCGGGTTCACCCGCGCACGTCAGAGACTCGTCTCGTCGTGTACAATACGCGAGTATTATCGCGGAAAATCACCCGGAAACACCGCCTCGGCGCTTGTTAGTGCAACGAAACCCGTTCATATATATATATATATATTTTCTATCACCACGAGACGGGTTACCGCGGTTACCACAGCAGTCGACCTGGTCGACTACCGGACGGACGGGTGTTGTAGATCAGGAAATGCAGGGGAGGTGGCACGTGGGCACGTAGGGTTATCAACACACACAATATTATCACTGCGATGCAAAGCGAACGTGGGGAGGTGTAAACGACATCGAGTGGCTTTTGAGCGAAACTCGCGAAACGACGAAAGCAGTCGGCGGCGGTGTTGCTGGTGCACGATATAATACGTACGGGGGGGGGGAGGAGGTGTATAAAGTGCACTCGAGAGTACATATCGGAAGAGATTAAGGAAAGGCGTTTTTTATTTATTTTTTGGTCCCATTCATAGGCACCCCCGCGTGGTAGGTAGGTAATATAATACAAAAATACGTACGCATCTATATATACGTTTATAATATTCGGAATAGAAAAAGAAGGAGGGGAGGTAAGAGAGAATAAAGTGTCGAATACCTGACTAGGGTGGAACGGTAGAGGAAAAACACATTGGTTGACGACCATATTATGGTGCATGATGTGTGTGGGGGGGGGGGTGGACGAAAACAACTAGGATAACGCGGATTTTGGAGAAAATATTTGGAGAACAACCAAATAAAACATTAAACATACACCAAAAAAATCTAATCAAACTCTTTCACGAATAAATAAAGGAATATAATTTTACCAAACCAAAATCAAGTATCCTAACGCAATATCTCACATCGTTTCACGATGGATAAACACAAAGTATAAATCACCATCGCTAATATCAAATGATCTAAACCTGGAGTTCACAACCTTTTAATGTTTATGGCCTCTTTTATTGCTATTGGATGAGGTCACGCCCTCCCCTCGGCATCACATTAAGATTTAATTACATTTTTAATATACAATTTATATATGAATTTAAGCATTTACGTTAGTTATTAATTTGAATAAAATATTCCGGATATTATTCTTCAGGTTATTTAAGACAATTATTTTGTTACACAATAAGGTCCGATCTTGACAAGATACAAATAAAATTATTGCGAAATCAAATATAAGTAATCAGGAACAACATTCTCGTGTTTTATGGTCTTCAAATATTTTCTCATCTCCCCCATGATGAGAACTGTTGCTCAATATCGTGATTAGTTCTAAATTTCCAACGTCTCATTCAACACCAAACTCTAAATAATTAAAATATTCATTAAATCAAATTTGATGTGTCTACAACGCATCAGCATTGAGTCCTCTCATATCCAAAACTTAGTGGGGAAAGTCAAATCGATACATCGGTTAACCTTGTGAGTGGTTCACTTTTCAACAGCTCGACTGTGCGATTATAATTTTCCTGCTTATTGGATAACACGACACGTACAGCGCTGCACGCATAAATTACTATATAAAATATAAGGCAGCGGTGTGTCTACGCTTTAATTTACATGTAAATTATTAAGTAGTAGTAGCACTTGTGTTTTTCACCGCGTCAAATAAATTCATATTTTCTCGACGCCACGTACCTATGACGTATCTTGTGCGTTCGTCTCGATTCAGAAACGTGTTGAATTTCAATATTCACGTATGATCTCGAGTTCATGCGAATTTTTCAGTTCGTAAATATTGAAATAAAAACCTATGCGATCGGTTAATATGTGATGGCAATAATTACTATTCGTAATTGGCACAACTGACTTCGTTTTACAAAGAAATACCGTGTATAACTTCGGATAGGTTGTGTACAATTTAATAACCAGGATACAGGAAAACCACACATGATACAGACGATTCACTTTGTTTTTGAATATTAAATATTAAAGCAGAAGAATTTGAATACTATCCGTATTGTCAAAAAGAAAAGCATCACACGCGACACGAGCTTGTGAAACAAACGAATGGAGTCATGCGAAGTGAGCGAAGCGAAAGAAGCTGTGGAGTGAAGTGACTCTCAATATCATAAAAAAATAAAAACATTAAATATCTAAACTTGACAACGTCTCATGAAAAATCGTTCAAAATCTTTACATTTTAGGGTGTAAAATAATTTTTTGTTAGGTAATAAAAATACTGCTGTGTGTGTGTGTGTGTGCGCGCATAATAAATTGACATTAGTATGAGTGTAGCTTTCCTATCACCTGTCCAGTAGTGTACAAAGTTATCAAAGTTGTTATCGTATATTCAAGCGAACGTACTCGCATGCGCATGTCACCGATTGACGTTCGATATTGTCTTGTGTCCGACACGACAACGAAAAGTGGGTGAAAAATTCACTCATAGATTCGATGTTCCACTTCGTATTTGGAAAACATTCTTGAAATATTCTTTATTTTTTTTGCATAGGTCTTGTTAGAAATAAGTTTTCGAGTCACATTGATAGGGCGCCTAATGGAGCCTCCCCATTTTTTTCTAAGGGTTAGTGACAGAAAAATATTGAAAAAAAAAGTATCTACTGCAAAACACAAAAGAGAGGCTTACGAATTCAAATTATTATTAATTTTAAAATTAAAATCCGACTAGGCACTATAAATGTATCTGATTTTATTTCGTTTATTGATCCAAAATACATAAAAATCTTATTGATTTACAATCCAATAAAACCGAAAAAAATGTAAAGATATTATACAATATGTATCTATATTTTTTTTTCAAAAGTAACACTAATAAGTAAATATATATAAATATAAGTAAATAATGATAGAAATTTAAACTCATGTAGGCAATAATATTGTAAAGTATAACTCGACTATTTTTTATTTAATTTTCAACAGCATTTAAGAGGGGATTCGAGTATTTTTAAAAATCATTTGATTTGAATTATTTAACTTGCGTGTTTTTTTTTTTTCAAATAAAAACAGTAAATTATAATTACTGTTGAAAAGTTGAAGTTGGCATTGTTAAAACTAAGAACTTTATTATCACTGCAAGCGTTTTAAAGTGGAGAGAGGAAAAAATATTAAGACAAAGGATTTGTTTAAAAGAGAATTTCCGAAGGACTAATATTATGATATTCAACTTGAAATCTTTTGATGAATAGAAAAACATTAGAAAACAATCGGAAACACTAAACTCAGTTTTTTTTTTTTTTTTGTGTTTCCTTTTTTTTTATACCTTTCACGTCAATACAGACATTTCTTTAGTAACTATAAGTAGCACTTTAAATAAAATACGGGACATTCAAATATTTTATGAGCTTGTTCTTTCGAAGATACGATTTGAAACTCGATAAAATATATCCACATTTTTAATTTCGGACATAAGCCCGCATTGTTATTATTATTTTTTTTTTTTCAAAAAAATTCGTTGCCGATTTCACAACGACTGTAATATTTTTAATCCGTAATTTTACACGAAACGCGAGATTAATTATTATCATAATTTATTCGTATCGTTCAGCAGTGGGGCGAACAATACGTGCGGTATAAAACGCTTAAACTGCTTAAAGTCCCCCCTCCCCACCGGTCCATTGTCCGAATATACAGAATTAAAATATTATTATTATTATAGGTAACTTGAAAACTCATTCACCGGTGAAAAATGATATTATTATTTTTTTTTTTTGTACCGTATGTGCCGTTGCGTTATCATCTCATTTACTTGCACATAAATATACCTTTTATAAGGGGGGGGAGGGGTTACACAAAATCCTTTGTTCGACGCTGTTATACGCGGCCTCCGTGAGCTTGGACCACTCGGTTTTCAATACGACAGCAATATTTTTTACGCCATAAATGTACAAACGAAACCACTTTTAGAAAATATTTTATTTAGTTTGATTTGTATTGACAATATTATTGGGGAAAAAAAAAAAAACCATTATAATATGATTAACTTTAAGAGGATTTGATTACGGCCAAGTTTTGTTGTCATTGTTTGACAAACGAGCAATACGTCAATAAAATAAAAATACACTATTCGCATAATTATTTATATTCAGTGACCCGAACCTACTCGCTTTTCTCTGAAAATAATATTTTGAAAACATCATATTATATTATCAAAGTTAAATATTATTAGAAATGTCGGACGAAATGTTTTATTTTAATATTATATTAAAAAATTAAAAATCAGTTCAAACATTATAAAGAAGTAGATAGTAGTATTTTATAATGAATTCTTAGATTTTAGATTCTGAACGAAGTGAAGAAGATAGTGTTTTTACTATGATATTTATTTCTTTTTTTTTTCTGTGTACAACTTTTCGTATAGAAATACGTTTCGAACAATAACTTTTTGAAACAAGATTTGCCTTTAGATTGTACTTTAGAGAGATCATTTTTTGAATTTCTCAATTCTTCAATTTTTTTTTTTTTTTTGAAATAAACTACCTAAAATTTGACAAAAACAACTCGGAAACCATCATTTTTTGATCCGAATTATATGAAAATTTAAACATAGATAGAAAATCATATAAGAAAGATTTTGGTGCAAGAAAATTTTGAAAATGTAAAAAAAAAATTTTGGACATTTTTCTAACATTGTTTTTTCTCATTTATTTTTTATATTAAGTTTTATTGAAGAAATGATTTATCGTTTCTTTAAAATTCAATACACCCGTTAAGAGAATTCCACCCGTCGTGCGAAGTATGTCCGGCTTTTTTTCAAGTCATTTTCACATTTTTTTTTTTCTAAGGATATTCTCTGAGATAAAATTTTTTAATAATTAATTTCTTATAATTTAATAAAATCCCAAGAATTATCAAAATGCGTAAAAATCGAATTTCGCCTATTAACACATTTGCGCGCAATAATTTATCGTGCCGATTGTATTCCGATCGATATTCCCCGTATAATAATAATTAGGGCTTGGGATTTATAGGGGTAGATATAGGAGAGATTTATAGTATGTTTTTCAGAAATCATTCAAAACACAGCTAAGTAATATATAAATGCGTTTCATAACACCAGGAGTTGTATACAGTTGTCTTTAATTTGCATATTTTGCATATTTAACTCTTTTATCGATATAACAGTGCATATTTCACCACCTATTTTTCAATATTTAATTTATGTTTTCTTGGTATTGGGAAATTTTTCCCTGAATAGCTGAAGAGATTGATAATTTTTTTATTTATTTAAATGTAAACTTAAAAACAATAGAAATTAAAAAAAAAAAAATTACATAAATAATAGAAGAAGAATTAATAATACATATTATTAAAAATATAATTATACAATACAATTTTTAAATACATATTATAGAGTGTTTGCAGTCAAAAATTAATGTTTTATAAGAGATTATTTTAGCATTTTTGCGTATTTTTAGAGCATTATATTTCGTAAATTTTAAAGCGTATTTGGTACATTTTTAGAGTATAAATGCATGCATATTTTAATATTTTTTTTTAGAGCTATAAGTTCCTTGACCCTAATAATAATATTACGCTGTTCTCGGTACATTACGCGTCTGCGAGTCATGTTTCGCGTACGATAAAATGTAAATTTATTCGTAACCCATATAAACATAATACGGAACTATTTGATATATATATATATAACACACACACACGCACACAAACACACTGACACAAGTATAGCAAGCACGTATGCATATATCGATATATTTACACGGGTAACCTGATAAAAGGTAATAGAGCTAATACTCGATGTACACCTATATAGAATGCGAATACGTTGTTTGGAATTTCGATATGTTTAGAGCATGTTCATTTCATTCGGGGCGCGTGTGGAAAACATTAACCGCGCGTAATTGAAAAAAATGACCGTCGTTTTCTCCCCACCCCCTTCCTATCCACCCCGGGACCGTCATGAAAAGTAATAATATCTGTGGAATACGCTCGCGGTACACGGGGCGAAGTAAAATGCGTTCGAGTACACAAGGCGGAGTTTCTTTTAACGTTCTGCACACGTGTTGTCGGTAGGTAGATTTTTGTGTTTTCAATTTTTATTTTTATTTTTCTTACGCGAAGATTGTTTTAGAGTTTTATAGTCGGGTCGTACATACACTGACGACTCAACTAACCCTGTTTATAAAGTACGCCTCACGTCAGGGGCGTCCCCATCACTGTTTTTGGGGAGGGGCGATTTTGAAATATTTTAGATTCCAGAAGAAATCGGTACTTTTACTATGATGTTTATTAAGTATTTCATGTTTTCGTACAGAAACACTTTGTGTTTTCATCACGTTTTTCATAAAGCAACTTTATAGATAAGAAACTGTTTTCCTGTAGAACTTCAGGTCGTTTTTCAAAATTCTCAATACTTTTTTTTCAAAAAACAAGGATAAAATGCTGAAAAATTTAGTGAAAACGGCCAAATACACAAATGTAAACGAGATTTTCATGTAACCGATTTTAGTAATTTAGCCGAATCTATGTAATTTGACTACTTTTGGGATTAATATATAATTTTGGAATTACCTTGTGTTTTATAATGTTTTAATAGCATAAAATTTTTAATTCTTGATATTATTGAAAATTTAACATAACTTCACTCACCGTTTTTTTTTTGTCTAACTATTTAAAGTAAGAATTATTTGTATGACATAAATATCTATTCGTTTACTCAAATTTTACAGTTTTAATTAAATTTTTTGCAATTGTTCTTGTTTTCGGAAAATTAATTGAAAATTTTGAGAAATTATCTCTTTTTAGAGTATCATCAGGATGCGATTTTTGGTCAAAAAAATTATCGTATAAACCTTTTTTGGAATAGTATTTTTTTATAAAAAAAAAAAATATTATCACCGTCAAAACATTAGTTTTTTTTTCATCTCAAAATCTCACAAATATATCAAATCAGAGGCCTACAGAGGGGCAATCGCCCCTTCGCCCCCCACCCCTCGAATACGCCCTTGCTTCACGTACAAATCGTGCAATATTGGTAATATTGTAGTAGTTATATATGTTTTTATAATGTGGTAAAGTGTTTTTTTTTTCACATCCGACGAGCATTATATTATCAAAAGTATTGTGTGTGAGTGTCAGACCTTAAATATTCGCGAGTTTCATATCATGTGCGTTTTAAATCCCGAGCGAAGCGAAAAATGTTTTATACAGGTCTTACAATGATGTGAGCTATTTTATATTTGTATGCCGAGGCCGATATATTGCCGGTTTATAAAATAAGATCCATGCGTTTCGTTTAGCTCTTCAATAGATCAGAAATGTATTCTAATGACTTTCTTACAACATTATAATATTCAAATTACTCAACTAAAACGAGGAAATTTAATGAGAATTTATGTAAAAGAGAAAATATGCAAATTTCCCTACAATCGATTAATCGGTTACCCCGCAATTTATCCGTGATAGTTATTTGAAGTGTTCATTTATTATCAAAATTAGTTTTATTCAGACTCGATACCAACTACAAAAATAGTATTACATATTATAAATAAATATAAAATCGAAAATATTGTAGTTGCAATTAAAAAATAATAATAATAATAATAATTTAAAAAAGTAATTGAGTGTATTATTATTATTGTTAAATTTATATGAAAAATATTCAAATGTAATAATTACTAAATGTACTGCATACTACTTAAAATAAGAAGAGTATGCTGAACAAAATCATTTTGCATTTATTTTTATATCAGAAACATAAATATAAATCGACCGTAATAATTATTATTATCTTCACGCAGTGGCTTAGCCATAAAAATTTAAATATATTTATAAATATAAGTGGGTGTATGTATGTATTTAGGGGTTTGAAATATTCTGTTTTTGCTACTACATCAGTTCCAAAATTTTTAATTTTGATAATACAAGGATAACTACCCTTAAGTATTCGTAAGTCGTTTACAACAAACGATTTTTTCCCCATTGAGTAACTATAAAAATTAATTTAAATTCTTAAATACTTTTAGATTAACATAATAATACGTCTTTTAGTCGTTTTTCGTGTAGTAATAAAAAAAAAAAAAATTAAAATAAATATACTTTTTTCTAAGTGAGGGTAAGTACCCTTTTACTCCTCCCCATGGCTACATCACTGTCTACACTCCATTACGAGCGCTACGAAAACATTACGCGAGAAAACAACACCCAGGCGTTACGCCTCGTTCGATATTTCTGAGGGTGGTTTTTCTTCTCCTGTCTTATAAAATTTCTTCGTTGCACTCGCGATTAGATCATATTAAATACGTACAAATGTGGTCTAGACCCTAGACTCCTAGACCACATTATCCTATATTATCCTTATAATAATTTTACTTTGAAATTACGAGAAGATTTTTTTTAATCGTTCAAACGAAATCCGTTTGACTAAAATAAATACACGTGATCTGAACACTCTTGGCTCGCCCGTCCGTCGAAGAGACCGGACCAGACGTTTTGGACCGTTTTGGACCAGACGAGACCGCGTTGTTGGACACGCGAGATAACAGACGAATGGAAAGGGAGGATGCAGCAGTGGTCATGCCGTCGTCGAACACCACCGCATCCACAAGAACCCAGGGCGCAGGATTAACAACCTAAACGATTCGCGTGAGAGGTGGTGGCAGCAGTTAGCCGGTCGGAATAGTATTTATTAAATTCGGGTTTCTTCTTTAACGCGCGGGCTTTTCTGTCGTCGTCGGCGAGACGCGCGTTCTCGCAACAACTGTCCGAGTTTCACACGGCCTTTCCGCGGTTTCCACTCCTCTCCTCCTAACCTACACCATTGTCGACACTAATCCCCCCATTCATCCACCCTGCTGTCCCCCCTACCACCGACCGCCCGACCCTCGATTATCTCCCCACCGTGACCCGCGAAACACCGTTATCATGTCGCTGAAGGGGTGATGTTTTCGTGTAAACGAACACTTACTCACACGGGCCGTCCGCGAACAGACAGACACACCCCTATTTCGGCCAATTTCAATAAATCACCTTCGAAATCATACATAATAATATAACTCGAGATTTTAACACTTTTGAGAGTGATGCGGTCAAATTTTAGATCACGATTGAAGTGATGTGTGAATTTATTTTATAATTTTGTGTTTTCTTTATTTAATATTGTATAGTATGTATATACTAATGTGACCACTTTCTTAGACGGGATAGTATATCATTCGGCCACTACAAAGATCAAAAATAAACCCACTTGGCCTTTCAAAAAGATGGTTTTTCCATGACCTTAATACTTTTTCCAAATTTTTTGGAAAAACTACCAAAATTTTAAATAAAAACGATAAAATATATCGTTAAAATGAATTTTAATAACACATATTTTAGTCGCTACAGAATTAATGGTGACAGAACCTTGAAATATTTATCAATCATCAATAGTGATAACATACAGATTTGATAAAGTTTCAAAAATGATTAACCCTTTTTGGGCTGAATACGACAAATCCGCGAATTTTCGCTACACGTAATGCTGATCATGTCAATAAAAGTGTTTTTTGTTTAAAAAATAAAATTTTAGCACTACCAATCAAAGAAATATCGGTCAAAATAAAATAACGGGATATAACGGACATAAAAAAATAATGGATTCATCTTATTTTTTTCAGGCTGAGTTTATAACATAAAACTTTCTACGTCTGGTGTAAATTTGCGTTCATAAAACCAAAAATTGCCCGACAAAAACGTTAAAAAACCAAAAACACCACGATTTATTCATTCGCCTTCGGAGGAGAGGCTACAGTAAAATATTTACTTTTTCCGATTTTAAATTCTGACGGCTTTTTGCTTAAAATGAATTGCGATGAAAATCCGAGCGTTTTGAGTGATTAAATAATTAAATATTTCGTAAAAATTCGGTTTTGTCTTAAGCTTACGTGACGACCACAGTTCGAAGTCTTGATTACCGAAATAACGAGATGACACGTCACACCGTTCTTATAGTATGAAACATAGATAACAAAGAATGTATAGGACGTTCCTATGCTTTTAACGTGAGGCGCCGCGGTCAAAGGGAACAGATATATCTCTGTCTCATAAAGGTGCCTTATACCATAATGGTTACGACGGTTACTCATGTGATAATATTATTGCTTGTACAATGACCGCGAACCTATTCGAAATTCAAATATTTTATTTTTTCTCCCGAGTCGTACACTTATTTATATTACTATGGTGCACCGTTGTGTTATATGCAAAGCACACGATTCGAGTCATTTTTTTTTAAACATGGGGCATTATAGAAATAAAAATAAATATTCATGGAATAATATAAAAAATTGTCATGGAACAAAAAAGAAGCACCTTAGGTAAATTTTAAAGGACGTGAGATAAGGCCCATCCATTCTTCATTATGTATGGTATAAAATCACCTAGTCATGTCGCAGTTATCAAGTGTAAAATCGAAAAAAAAATACTTGTTCGTTTTAGCGAACAAGAGCCGCGTAACGTTATCGTTATTTTTTATTATTATTGGCCAGCGCCAATCGACTCGTTCGAATTTCACCGAATATGAATCACGTTACACTTCCGACGCATTATTTCCGCGGTCGGTGTTTTTTTTTTATTTGTTTTAGATTCTGAATGAAGTGAAGAAGCTAGTGTTTTTACAATGATGTTTTTTTTTTTCTGTGTACAACTTTTTGTATAGAAATACTTGTCCAAAAGTTTCGATCAATAACTGTTTGAAACCGGATTTGCCTCTAGATTGTACTTTAAAGAGGTAATTTTTTGAATTTCTCAATTCTTAAATTTTTTTCTTTGGAAAAAACTACCCAAAATTTGACA
>JAIPRM010001215.1:22501-40572 GCA_025469315.1 Stegophylla sp. TES_Ste_2020 | reverse complement strand
ATATTGAAAACCAAAACAGAAATTACGAAAATCGCGTTCAAGGACCTTAGGTGTTTGATATTGAGCACGTATGCGTAGATTTTTGTAGATATGATTTTCTTGGTAGATAGCATACGACACATGTGCCTGAAATACTAATCCAAAAGTTTCGATCAGCAACAAAATCCGACATCACACCCAGATGGTTCCTACTTTAGAGAGATCATTTTTACAATTTCTTAATACTTTTTCAAAAACAAGGAAAATCTGTCTATTATATGTCAATGGTTAAATTATTAGTTTTCTTTGGACTTTCACTTCGAAAATTCGTTTTTCTTCTCATAAATATTTATATTATACTAGTTTTTAATATGTTCACTTCACTTAAACATAAATAAATAAAAAAATTAATTAATACATTTTACAGTTTGCTTTGATTATTTTGTTATCATGGGTATTATGAGAGTATCTACTATATTCAACATTCTAGGGCACTCTATAGATTTTTATATTGCAAGGTACTATTACCATATCACATGTGTTGTAAGTTTTTTTTGAGGGTAAGAAAAATTGCCACTATAAAAAACAGTGAGAAGAAGAGTACATAAAAAAAATGTGTACCTACCTAGAGCACTCAGGGCAACAAAATCGTAAATACCTACTTCAATGATTTAACAACAACGGCCAGAATCCAAAGAGTTATAAGACAACGGTCAAGAGTGTTCACTTTCACCTGTACTTTTCAAATTGTATGTTGAAAAAGCAACAAACGAATAAACTTTTATTAGACTAAAAAGGAATTGGAGTGAAAATAGGAAACACCAATGCTTCGCTTTAAGGTTGATATTGTCGTTCTCGCAACTTCTGAAAAATACCTACAAGCAACATACCTATTTTATAAACGCTGAAAATCGATTAGAATAAATATATTTATATAATTTAAATTTTGTACATTCGTGCATTATTAGGATTTTTATTTATTTTATTATTTTTTTGGCGATGGGGCTAATCAAATGATTTTAAAACTTTTATCTTTTATAGTATTTTTTTATTTTTTTTAATAGTGCGATCTAAATAGCCCCTAACTCCTAAGTTTTCCCAAATTGCACTCATGATTTCATAGCAATTATAAAGATTATTTTTGGTTAAAATTATAAAGAAAGTATAATTGTGAATAACTTGTTAATTTATAAAATGTGAAAATGGAATTTTGAAGTTTTAATATTTTGATATTTTTATTTGATTTTTGAAGGTAATTATTATTTAAATAACCAAATAGTTTATATTTAAATTTTCAATACTTTATTTTATTTTAGATTCTAAACTAAGTGATCACAAAACTATTGTTTTTACAATGTTGTTTATTTTTATTTTTATTTTTTTTTCTGTATACACTTTATCGAATGAATCTATGAGTACTTGTCCAAAAGTCTCGATCAGTAACTTTTTTGAAACCGGATTTGCTTCTAGTCAGTATCTTAAAGAGGTCACTTTTTGAATTTTTCAATTCTTCAATTTTTTTTTTTTTTATGAGGGGGGAGGGGAGAACTACCCAAAATTTGACAAAAATGACTCGAAAACCATCATTTTCTGATCCAAACTATATTAAAATTTAAAAATAGATAATAATATGAAAAACATTTTGGCGCAAGAAAATTTGGAAAATGCGAAATAAAATTTTTGAACATTTAACACTTTTTTCTGATTAATTTTTTCCCTTTTCTTTATTTATTAGTTAAAAAAAAGTAAAGTAAAATAAGGTATAAACAAGACAGCTGGACATACTTCTCACCACGGATATTTTTCGCTCTTCGGGTCAGATACTGTTGGTGGGTGTATTGTAAATGACGACTATTCTTATTCTGCATATTATTAACTCGCTTCGTTTAAAATCGTCTTATTGAAGAAATGATTTATCGTTTCTTTAAAATTTTACGTACCCACCATGAATATCTGACGCGATGAGCGAGTTTCTGGTCTATGCTTTACTTTTTTTTAATTTATTTTTTGTGCATAGTATATTATTATATTAATAGGTATCTATTATAATTAATTAATAGTATTTATCATTTGTTAATTATTCAATATACATATATTTATACTAAAATAACTGCAATAATTGATAATATGAAATAATACGAAGTGATCAATCTTGAAGACGTAAGTTATCTGTATAATAATTTTCATAAACTAAGAATTAAATTAAATTTATAGTAATGTTTATTTTTCCCGCCTCTGTTAAAGAGATATTTTCACTACATAAGTTACTCACACTGTAATAGGCGTCGCGTCATACAACATTAAACGACCACCATCTTGTTGAACTATACACATCTTGGTTCCGATTTTTATGAGACAAGAGTTATTGACTTGATTTTGCTTACACCTACTACAGTCTGCTAACCATTTCTGTTCGTCAATATCTGACTTTTTCATTTTCTTTTGTATTTTAAAATTATTCTTAGCTTATTTCATATATTTTAATTTAAGTTAAGTGTATTAACGTTTATAATATTTATTATTGTTTCTGTTTTTGTCCGTATTGCGAATTTTCTCATCAAACATGGGCTCTGAAGTGAGTATAATATCAAAATATATATCAAATATGCAATAAAGTTCATAATTATTCGCTCGGAGTGTTCTTTTTTATTAATATATAATTTAATTATATATTTGCTTCTTTATTATACTTGTAGGAACCAGAACAATACAGAAAATTATTCATTGGTGGTTTAAATTACACGACAACTAATGATTCTCTTAAAGAATTTTTTGAACAATGGGGTGAAATAGTTGATGTTGTTGTCATGAAAGACCCACAGACCAAAAGGTAATCATGATATTTTTAGTTTTTATAGTACATAAACCAATAATAAGTGTTATCTATTATTATTAGATAAATCTTAATATTTAATTTATTTCTTAACATATATGGATATTTATTTACAGATCTCGTGGATTTGGGTTCATTACTTATTCTCAGTCTATTATGGTTGACCAAGCGATGGCAAATAGGCCACATAAAATCGATGGCCGTGAGGTTGAAACAAAGCGTGCTGTACCTCGTGATGTAAGCATCTAAATTTTTAAAAAAATGTTGGGTGTTTTATTGAATTATATATTTATCTATTTCTAAAATGCTGTATTCTATGGTACTTAATTTATAAATTCAATTTATATCATAGATACTAAACAATATAGTTTTAGATATTGGTGAAAGTATTTTTTAATTTTTTCTTAAAAGTTATTATATGTTAAAAAAAAAAAAAACTGTTTCTTAATAAATGTAAAATGCATTTTTTGATATTTCTTAAAATGATTATAATATAATATACTTCTTAAAATGATATTCATAATACATATATTTCAAATGATAAATAATGTATTAAAGAATGGAAACATTTTCCAATCATTTGTAATAACAATGTTTTTGTTTGGTAAATTTAGTTTATATGTTTTTAGAGAACATCTTGTTTTATTTGTTTTATGTATTTAGGATATTGATAAACCAGATATTGCAGCTACCGTAAAAAAAATGTTTGTATCAGGCATTAAAGAACAATCAGAAAATGATCTCCATGAATACTTCGGAAAATTTGGCAACATCACTAATGTAACAATTGTTACTGATAAAGATTCTGGTCAAAGAAAAGGTTTTGGATTTATAGAGTATGATGACACTGATTCAGTGGATAAAGCTGTTTGTATGTGATTTTAATTAATTCATTTAGTTTTTAAATTAGATAAAATATGTATATTTATTTAATTTTAGTAATTAAAAGCCATCAAGTAGCAGGAGGAAAATTAGATGTGAAAAAAGCTATTAGCCGTAGTGATGGTGGAGGTGGTGGCCGTGGTGGACGAGGTGGTCGTGGTGGTGGCGGAGGAGGTGGAAATAGAAATAACTGGGGTGGAAATCCTCGTAATGAACAATGGGGTGGTGGTGGACACCATAACAGTAAGTATGAACCTCAGTTTCTATATAAGTAATTGAAACTCTAACATACTGTGCATAGGTGTTTAATATTGATATACCTATTCTAATTTCAATAATGTAAATTGTCCACACTTATTTTAAAATGATTAAAAGTAATTTGTTATTAGTGTAATAACATAATTTTGAACAGGAGTTTATAACCTAACATATGCAACATGGCTTTTTACTCTTCCTTTTTAGCCAAAACAAAAATAAAAAAATAAAAATCTGGATAAATAATATTTATTATATTATCTTTTTTGTTATTTTAAGTTATTGTTTTCATTGAATACAGAATTGTCTTTTATGTATTTAAATTTTAAGTTAATATGTTATCCCATGTTCTAATTAGATAATGGACTTATTATCAAATGTATGTATTTTTATGCATTTACATTTGTTAAACGTTTAAATCAATGAATGTAATATCGTAATTAACTGTAAAATTCTTATTTTTCAAATGATTTCTTGATCTTAATGTATGGTGTACATTATGTAAATTAACAGTTATAGATCCTGTAAAAACTTAATTTAAATAAGAAATATTTTAAAACTATAATAATAAGTAGGTACTTATTCTTAAGGGTAAATTAATAATATCAAATACATTAACACTGAGCTTATACTTTTTAGATTTAATATCACATACATTGTTATTAATTATATTAAAAAAAAAGTAAAATTAATTAAATGTTAAATATTTCCCTGTCATCACTGCTTGGCTCTTAATTACTTGTTTTAATAAACCCTAAATTTGTTTAAGTTCATTTTTGTTAAACACATTGCAAGCTTTTAATGTTCACAAACTATTTTTACAATGTTCCACTTCAAACAATTTTGTTATTACCTATTACAAAACTATTTCTGAAAGTTTTTATTAAGAATAATTATAATAATATGTTACATTTCATACAATTATTGTACTATAAGTGCTACCTATTACAAAACTAAAAATATCTAAAAGGTTTTATTAACACGTTCAATGCCGTATTATCGTTCAATGCCGTATTATCGTTTTGTTTGTAATAGCCATGCGGGAATTCCGCCGCGATAAGGTATGACAATGATGTGTTGTCACCGGCCATGTAGGCAACATTATACTGTTTTTATATTATTTTTTTTTTTCAGATAAATTTAAAACCACAAATATCATAACAAAATATAATTCCATGAACAAGATGCTATTTTATTTATCTTTTGAAAAAGTATTTTCTTAGAACGTAATAAAATCAAAAATAATAAAGTTGACTAACGATTTTTGAGATTTTTTCAGATCAATTAGACACATATGTCAGTGAGATCATATTAAATTTTCAAGTCTTAATATCAAAAATCAAAAATTTTATTGCATAAAAACTAACAAAAAATGAGATATTTCCGAAATTTTCAAAATGCCGTGCTTAACTCAAAATTGATCAAATCTTTTTGAAATTGTTAGAAAATGTTTTTTTCACCGTTTTTAGTAGTTGGTGAAAGTTTCAAGTTTCTAGCTCCATTATTGTTGAAGTTATGGTAATAATAAATTTTCAATTTTACGAAAATGCCGGTAACTGCATATTTTGCCGTTTTTCGACATATTTTCACCGCGCTTGGAAAAAGTATTAAGAAATTGGAAAAATTCTAAAGTACCATCTGGGTGTGATTCCGGTTCTATAGAGATACTGATCGAAACTTTTGGACAAGTATTTCTATACGAAAAAATGTTTACAGAAAGAGAAAAAAAAATAAAAAATAAACATCATTGTAAAATCATAAGCTTCTTCACTTCGTTCAGAATCTAATAACAGCTTCTTTTCTTTATAAATTTCCCATTTATAAATTAATAATATGAAATAATTACCAATAACAACTGTAGTCTTAAATTAAATTTTAGTCTTGGTTTATAAATATTCTACTTTCCTTTATAAATTTCCTATTTATAAATTAATAATAAAAATAATAATGAACAATAAAACAACTGTAGTCTTAATATTACATTTTAGTCTTAGTTTATAAATATTATATAATGCATAAAATTAATTGATTATGAATGAAATTCTTCAAAACAATTTTCCAAACAAAGTGCTGGTTCACCATCACACCGAGGACAAAAATCACTCAATTTTAAATCCAAGTACACTAAAATGTAGCTAAAGTGTTCAACAATAGGATTATGAAAAATTATGAGTGTATGCACAAAGCTGACGGAAAAAAGACTTCAAAAATAAACTACTCGCATGACAACAACGTGTTGTCATCGGCGATGAGCGCGCTGTCTACTTTGACAACAACGTGTTGTCATCGGCGTTGAACGTGAATAATTATAATAATTTTATCTAAGATTAAATTAATATTTTTTTTTTTTTTTGAGATTTTTTCTACAATTTTCCTAATAAAAAAGTTTTTGGTTAATTGACCAGTAAATTAGTAGTAATATTACCAATTAAATAGTCATTGCCCAACTTAAAGATTTTTTTTTTTTAGGATCAAATGGCAGTGGTGGTGGTTATGGAAATTCTGGAATGGGAGGTTATGGAGGAGGATCTGGTGGCTATGGTAGCAATGCCGGTGGATACAATTCAAATGCTGGTGGAGCGTGGCAAGGAGGTGGTGCTCCTCAAAGTTGGGGTAACAATAATCCAGCATGGGGTAACCAAGGAGGTGGTGGAGATGGCTGGGGAAATTCACAACCTAGTGAGATTAAATACTTAAACTAAAATGAATATTTTTGTACTCTATTCTTATTTTATATTAAAACATTGAATATTTATTCTAGAGTTTAAAAATGTGATAGGTAACAACTGGGGTCCAAATCAAAGTTATAGTGGAAGTGGTGGCCCAATGAGGTCAAATTATGCCTCTAACAATCGTTCTGCACCTTATGGAAACCCAGGTAGTTGTATTTAGTTGCGTTATGTTATTGATATAAATGTATTTGTCCATTTATTAATCAAATCTTTTTTATTTTTTTAGGAGCTGGTAATGTAAATGCTGGTAATGCTGGAGGCTATGGTCAAAATCCTGGCAGACGTTACTAAAACATCACTTTCAACATCTTATAAAGGTATATATCATTTTAATTATATCACCAAATAGATTTTGCATCCAATTTTTTTTCTGATATGTTACTATAATATATTTTTAGGATTCTAATTAAAAATGGTTTTTTATTTTTGGAAATTGTTAGGCAGGATCCGAGGAGGCAGTCTGTTAGGCAGTAAAAACAAAAATAGGAAACCCATACCGGTTATTTCTATTTATTATTTAATACCGCCCATGAGTTGGGTAATAATGACACAAGAACCAGTCATTTGAAATACATTCTCATCCTCGTCTACTGCACATTCAGTTTAATAAATATATCTAATAAGTATAATTATGACGTGTTTTGTATTGGTAATATACTTTTTATATTTCTCAACTATATTTTTCTTTTGTATTTTTATTTGATGCTTTACCTAAGTATTTGACATCTTTTCAATAATTTTGTATATGAAAAAATTGTGTTCTCACAATTTTTATTACGACAGTTAATTAGGATATAGGTTACTTACTTAATATTATACATATTTGCATTACTGTTAGTCTTAATACATGTAAAATATTCAGTATGGTTTGATACAAGTTAACTTGTAATAAACTACTAATAGAAAAAAGATAGTATTTTTTATTTTTATCTTATTTACTTTGAATATACTACTTCAAAAACATTGTTGTTTTAAATATTTGTCCTATAATTGTAGTGTTAATTATTATAGTAAATTACATAATATTAAATATGTGGAGTTATATTATTAATCTGGGAATTTTTGTAGAATACAATTGGGTTAACCCTTTATTCATTGTCTGTAAAATCATTCAATTTTTATTATATCATGTTTATGTGTTTTTGGTTTATTAAATTTACTGTCTGATGTATACAATAAATACATAATTAATATGTATATTGAAATTATTTAATGGTCTTATTTTGCTTTGCTTTTAGTAATTAAATTGTTGAAAGGATGTAACAAAAATATATATATATATATAATAAATAGATAATATTTCTTTTTCTCTTCCGTTATGTAGGTAAGGTATTGAATTTTAAATATTTATTAGTTAATAGTTATTTGAAAAAGAAAAAAATGTGTTTTCCTATGATATCCTTGAAAGTTTTTACCTATCCTTGTGTTGGTATATTGAAATGACTTAATTTTTATATTTAGGTGAGGTGTAAATATTAAAGTTCAAAATAGTATTTCAAATTGAAAATTTTATGAATGATATCAAGTATTTTACGTTAAATTATTTAGTTTATTGTGTTATTAGATTCTTAATACAATTTAGTGATAATACTGCAAAAGTGTATTTTGTTATGTGAATTTTATATCTAATTCTATATATTATGAGATTTTTCTCATTGTCAATACCATATGTGGAGAAGAATTATTTTTAAGTTTATTTTTATTATTCATGCTTTGGATTTATTAAGTATAAAAAAGTATAATATTGCAGTACATCCAAAATTGACATTTTTTCTGTTTAACTTTTTTTTTCATGCTGATTATGTTGGCTTTTTATCTATTTAGTTAAAATAAGTCAATAAAAAATTTTGTATTAACTAGTAATCTATGTAATTTATTAGATATATTCTCTGGTAAGCATATCAAAACAAATATAATTAATGCTATTACCCAATAGTATGCATTATTAACATATTTTATGTGCCAGTTATTAAAAAAAAAAAAGAATTTGAATTTGTTAAGTGTAGGTTTAATAGATATGATCCATAGGAATGTTAGCCTGTTAGGGCTTAAGCTGTCAGCAAATGCATTTAAAGCTTTCGTCAATCTACATAGGTGATTCAATTTAGGCAGCAAACCTCGATTTTCAATCGTAGGTAGGTCGTCCAAACACTAAAGGTAAACAGTTTAATTTTCCTGTAGGAATTAATTGCTATTTTTTCTAACTCAAATTGGATTCATTTTGAGCAACAAATTTTGGCATTTTGCCTTCTACAAATAAATCTTGATTCATGAATTAGGTAGTAAAATGTAAAATATAAAGTATGTGTTGAAAGTTTTCAATAATCAATTGATAACTCGAGTCCACCAAAATTTGTTGCATATTAGGGGATCTAAGGAAATAATATAATATATATATTCATTTTTAAGGTAATTAAGACTTCTATTTTTAATAAAATTTCTTTTTTTTTTTTTTTATCAGGAACAAAAAAATGATGAATAATTTATAGATGATTGTTCAATGATTTACATTCACAATGAATGTTATTCAGTATTTATGAAGATATATGCGTTTAGAAGTAAGAATCATTTTCTCATATTAATATTTTTGATTTAAAATGTAGACTCCTTGAAATTTTATTTTTAATTTATTTATTTCATAATTTTAAATGTACCTACTTGCTTCTTAAGAAATTTCATATTAATGGCTCTATACAATTTTTTTTTGAGTTTTCAGGAGAGCAAAAATAGATTTTTATTAATTTTTTTTTATTTCAAACAAATAACTTTTTTTTTATTAAGTTAACAGATTTTTTTTTAAAGTAAATTTTTAAGTAATTTTTTGTTGGGTTTTGTCCATATTATAATTTTCAATTAGTTATTTATTATTGAAGAGTTTGGAACCATTTGTATAAAACAATATGATTTTTTATTGATTCAATTTTTTTTTCACTTATATTTTAGTTTAATAAATAAATACTATTGTATTAATTATTAGGTAAGTTTCTTATCATAAAAATTATTTAAAAAAAAAAAACATCGCTTAGAACAATGTTTTAGAGTAGTGGTTCTCAACCTTTTTTGATTCATGGCACACTATTGTAAATTACAAATTTTCACGGCACACTCACGTACTTGACAACAACTTTGGTAACGATGAGAGAGCATGGCTGGGTTAATAGTATACATGTACAGTTTGTTTACACAGGTATTGTCTAACCGGCACAATTGGTGAACATTTATTAGTCACAGTTTTATCAATTAGTGCAATAATTTGAATGATTAGGTCTGCTAGGACGTTGATATAAGAAAAGAGAAGAAAACTTATGTAAAATAAAGTAAAAATACAAGCATAGTTATCATAACAAATATTGATCGAATAAACATTAAACTCTCTAACAGTGCGCTCATACAATTGATGAAAATGTAATAATCATAATCATAAATATCAGAGATTTCTTGCGGCACACTTAGTTGATTTCACAGCACAGTGGTGTGCCCGCGGAACACTAGTTGAGAACCACTGTTTTAGAGTATACACATTAAATGTCCTTTGTATCCTAAATTTAACAATTTGATTATTCGATATTAAATAATCACACTTGAGTACCAGTTATAAATTTTGATGCACCTAAGTTCTCTTCATTTAATAATCAATGAAATGTTGCTTGGCCCCTTTTGTTGTAGCTATTGATATCTTTTATATATAATTATTTATATTTTTATTTTTATTTTTAATTTTATCTAATGTATGGTCATCATATATTATTAATAAATATTAATTTAAATTGTTTCAGGTGTTATCATTGTGACTATTATTTCAAACTAAACACTGGATTCCAATATTCAAACATGGTAACTTATATTGTAAAATCTTAATAATAATTAAGAACTATATTATTGTTTGGTTGATAGTCATTCAAAGATAATAACTTTATGACTAAGCAGGTTGTGCCTGTGACATACAATGTAACATTGTTTAGCTTTTAGTGAATTTTCTGCAAATGTACCCATTATGTATTTCTAGTTAACTAATTCTAGAATTTTAGGAAGGCTACGTATCTATGCTTTCCATTTCAGTATAACTAATGAGCCATGATCATACAAATAGCATGATCATGTTTACAATATTACAACCTTGGTATCAGTGATGGTGTTAGAGTTTGCAGGGGTCCTGGGCAAAATAACAACCTATTCAGAGGCTTTTGAATGCCATAAGTACATAAAAAATGTCTATCTATATCCAAATGTCATGATAAGAATCTGGCGCCAGCATTCACTTTGGCATTCAATGCATGCGCATCTATATATCTATCTGATGATCTATATAGTATTTGATAATAATTTAAATTGAATTCTTATGAATTTCAAATTATAATTATTTTAATAATAATATATATCAATATGGGTTACTCTTGGTTGGTGAGTTGCGTTTTAAATTAACGTTAAATAATTAATTCTTTAATAAAACAATTATGAGCGTAATTTAATTTAGTTATGAAGAAAAATTATTTTTAGTTACATGAAATATGAAAACACATTTTCATACGTATTCTAATTTCAAAATGTGATTGTTTAAATTTATCATGTAAAAAATAATGTAAGGGAACATTCAATAAAAGTTTTTTGCTAGATAAGAAGAACAACTCACTAAAAATGAGATATTTCCACATTTCTTCATTTATTCCAAAAAGAGTAAAATTTTATTGAACATTTTTTCTGTCTGTATTACTTTATACTAGAACAAATTACTTGTACATCATACAGAATATTAATTAAGGTACCTTTAGAATTATATAATATATTAAAATATGTAATGTTATACATTTCAATTATCTGGACCATCCCCCTGACATTATTTGGTCCAAATAATCAGCATTCTATTATACTTGATAGTAATAAGTCACAAATAAAATAATAATTTTTGTCTGAAAAAAAAACGTCATTTAATGTCTTGAGTATTTTTATATTTACTAAAAGACCTTTCATATTGTTTTTAATTAATTTTAACTTAGAAATAATTTAAGGGAAAAGTCAATTATTTTTTAAACTGGGGAAATGCTCAACTGTAACTCAAATGCAGGGGATATGTCTGTAAATCCACATTAGGTAGACATTAAAATTTGATTGAAAAATTTTAAAAATTTTTTTCATTAAAATTTGGCTGTTTTTGGAATAAATATAAAAATTGGAAATATTACAGAAAAAATTGCGTGTTTTTCTATTTAATTATGTATTATTTCATTAAAGGCTGACGCCATGACAAATTTTTTTAAATCATTTTATATTAGAATCTATGATTATTTTGAAACTGAAAAATATGAAACTCCATTTAGTATTGTTTTGTTGAAGAAATTAATTATTGTTTCTTTAAAGTGCAATACACCTACTAAGAGTAAACTATTTTAAATTCTGAGTGGAGAAAAAGCTAGTGTTTTTTCTTTGATGTTTCTTATTTTTCTGTAAACACTTTTGTAAAAAAGTACTTGTCCAAAACTTGGTCAGCAACATTTTGAATTACAATTTGTCTTTAAATGGTACTTTTGAGAAATGATCTTTCAAAATTTGACAAAATCTATTTATTTTTTTTCTTATACAAAATTTATGAAAATTTGAATATACTCAATTATTGAGTTTTTACTAAATTACTCAAAATGTTTACCAGCATTTTTGATAAAAGGTATGGTGTTAGTTGCAACTTTTGTGTCTTTGGTGCATTGGTAAGTTGCGACTCATGTTTAGTTACAGTTTATATCGGCATAACATGGTGTAATGTATACTATGTCTGATTACTCAAGAGCTTATCGATAATTACTGATTATCAAACTGTAATGTCCCCATATCACACAGCAAGTCGAAGGGTGTACATAGATCAAGCAGAGCAAAATAAGTGATGGCTCCGAAGGAGTGTTGCGACAAATGTTAAAACACTCACTGAACTTTCTACCAATTCATTATTTAAAATAAATATTTCTAATTCATTCAATATCATGAAAACTTTCCAAGATATTTATTTTTCTTAAAGGACTTCTTAAATCAGTGAATTTTATCTAAAATTGTCATCACTTTTTGGCACCCCAGTTTTCAGAATCTTTTTAAAATGTAATTTTCAATATTTTCAAAGTTTATATTTAATTCAAAATTGATTAAATCTTATTGAAATAATTATGAAGTGTTCTCGTGACCATTTTTAGTAGTTTGTGAAAGTCTCAAGTTTTTAGCTCCATTAATTTTTAAGTTGTATTCACTGCAGATCTATTTTATATACACATACCCATGTGTGTGTCATATAAGTATTAATACAAAATTATTACCCATTTAAGTGTTGTCTTAGGCCTAAAAGTTTTGAGGTGCAACCTTCACATATAAATATTAGACCGTATTATACACTGAACAACGTTGATGAAAAATAAAAATTAAACCAACAGTTGCCAACTTTTTCTATTCCCCCTTGTAAATTTTCATAAATCTTTCCTCTATAAATTAGAATTTTGACTTTTTTGTTGGTTATAGAAATATATAATACAAAATGACTAAGTTTACGTATATAACTAATGAATTTTATTTTCATTATTTTGTCAATTAGATATAAATCAACTTAATTCATAATATTAATTTTAAAAAAAGTTTAATTTGCTTGTCAATAATTTTTCTTGCCTCGAGTGAGATACTGTTAACAGGCGTATTGCATTTTAAAGAAACGATAAATCATTTCTTCAATAAAACGATTCTGAACGAAGCTTCAACTAATACATAATAATAATTATTAGTTTTGAAGAACTAAACATACTATGAACTATAAATTATTTTGTTACACAAAACATTTACGAAAAACTAAAATTGAATTTCACATATTTATATACACCTAATGAATACTCTATAAATAATTTTAAATTACATTAAAATTTAAACATAATAAAATAAAATAAAGCAGATCTAATTATTGTAAATCATCATTTATGCACTATAACATAATTTGTACTAACTACTAATGTTTATTGTGGCACATCTAATTAGTCATGGTTAAAAAAAGTACAAAATAATTGGTTTACCAGGTTAGATTCAAACCAGGCACCATCACATAGTAGAGCTTTTTGCCCATTGCCTTACTATTGCCTTAACCATTGGGTTGAAATAGTAAGTATTTAATATAATAACAATATGATAATATTGAATTTTTAAAATAAAATAAAATAATTAGAAAACTATTGATAAACATGGATTTTCATTCACACCATTGTATTCAGAGTCAAAAAATACATAGAGTGTGGTACAACATAACCTTTTTAAGTTTTTCTAAACTAGAAATATCTCGTTTTATATTTTGTCTGTACTTCGATTATTTTTTCAATCAAACCCTTGTAAAATGTTTAATTTTTTGTCTTTTGGTAAAAGTATTGAGATATTTGAAAAACTAACCTCTCTTAAAGTACCATCTGGGTGTGATTCAGTATCTATAGAGTTATTGATCAAAAATTTTGGACAAGTATTTCTATATAAAAAATTGATTCCAGTAAGAGAAAAAAAAATTAGCATCATTGTAAAATCACAAGCTTATCTTCACGGTTCTGTGGAAAAGTATGGGTAATCCTAAACGCAAATAATTTAAAATACACAGTATATCGAACCCTTACAGATAAAAGAGCGTAAGCGACATTTTTAAAATTTTTCAGAAACACGAAAAAAACGTTTTAAAAATGTAATATTTGATGAATTTTAGTAATTACTTTTAAGATATGCATAATTTAATCTGGAATAAGCTCATATAGAATAATATACCCTTATTATAATACTGAAGTACGTATGGTACAAAAAAAAGAGCTGAAAATTGAAACGTGTCGCTTACAGTCATGTTGTTTACAGTGATTTTCCCTTAACATCTGTTGCTTACACTTCTTAAATATGTTGTTTACTCTGATTTTTGCTTTACTTCTGTCGCTTACGTTTCTCAACTATGTTGTTTACACCGGTTAAATTGTTAAAAAATTTAACTCCTGGCACTTGTGCCAAAACTTATACAGTTATAAAGCAAAAATAAACCATTTCTATTAACTGCCGCTTACATCTATTTAACGTTGATAGAGCACATTTTTCTAAATTTTTTGATATCAAAAGTGTTGTTTTCACCCTTTTACCAATTAAGGCTTGAGATGCGTGTGTGATAATAATAATTATAAATATTCATTATGTTAACTCTATATTTTAAGTATAAATTTGTTTCTATGCTGATTTTTTAATAATATAGTTATTATAAATTCTTTTCAGAGATATAAGGTCAACTTGAAAGTGTATTTTGTGTATGTTTCAATCCTAGAAAAATGATTAATTTGAAACAACTGTTACTACTAATAGTTAAAAGATAGCTCACCATGCTATGCTGAGCATGGATCCGTTTCATCATACCCATTATTTGATACAGTTCAATTAAGTATTGATTAGAACTATTCAGAATTCAAAATCAAAAAGGTAGCCTCAAAAATTTATTAGGCATTTGTAATCCAAGTGGATTAATTTAACCGAGTTCTTCTAAAATTACTTGAAGAAACAAAAAAGATGTAATTTATTGAAGGAGAAATTTGTTGTATTTGTTTAGTCGATGTTGAAAAAAATGTATTTTATGATAAATTTTTAAAATAATACAGTGTATTTCATTAATTTGATAATTATTTCTTATAAAAGGTTTTTAAGTACTATTATTTACTCGGTTTTAATTTTATATAATGGAATAAATATTTAAAATTTATTTATATTTATTTTTATATTTGGTATTTTTGTAGTTAATTTTTTTGTTACCTTCCTTATTTATTTCCTCACATTCTGAATTTCCATTAGTGTAAATATTTATTTTTTTAGTGATATTGTTTGGAATGTTATGCATTTCATAATATAATATACTATTTTAGTTATATTTAATTAAATATATTTAAATAATTGGAGATATTTATATATTATCACAATCTCAATACCGAAATTATCTGATACTGTCAAAAATTAATCTTTACAGACCAGTAAATTTAATTTATTTACAGAAAGTATATACTAAATGGATGTGGTTTGACTTTATGGGTTATATTCTTTTTTTTTTTTACACTAATGAACAATTTAATGTATTAACTAAGTGCAGTTAATAAGAGTGCTATTTTATAATAAATATTTTTCATGAAACAAAAATGTTATGTTATGATAATTACTTATAAGTAGGACGCAGATTTTTATGTTACTACTTATTTCTATTATAGAACTACAACTTGGTCTATTTTATCTAAAATTATCATTTAAAAAAAAAAAAAAAAATTGTTCTTTTAAAAGTACCATATTTATTTATGAATTTGATCTCTTTTGGTTACTTCACAAATGTAACTTAAAATCATTGATAATATCATATGATAGCAGTCTCATACTTGAATATGCCCTTAAAATGCATTTTAAGTTATTTGGCAAAAAATGCAAAATATAAACCTCGCCATTGTTGTTTTTATAATATAAAATCAATGATATCACCTGAAACTTGAAACAACATCTTGAAACACCAGGAATAAAATTTACATTGCATTCAAATACCAGCCTTAATCATGAGATCTATTGAGCATTGATTTTAGGCCTATGATATATAAAATTTCAATTTTTTGACATCTTTATATCATGGTTAAGAATATACTTAATACTAATTGTTAAAACACTAAGTTTCAATAAAAAAAAAGGTTATTATAGTCAAATATATTCTCGAGTAGTAAGTATATATACTACTTATGGCTACAATTTAAATTGATTTTAAAGATCAATTCACTTTCAAGAATTGTCCATCCCTAATGTAGGCTTCTTTAATTGTGATCCACATTAATGATTTGTTCAAATATAACAAACAATAAGTATAGCTGATATAATTCAATATAGTAGATCTTTTTCTTTTGATTTAAGTAATTTACAAAAATGTATATCTGTGGCTAGGATCTCAATGTCACATTTTAGTGAAATTGAGTTAAAAAGGTTGATACATTAAATTTAATATGCTTTTTTCTGTGCTAAAAGTGTGTAACTATTACCAGTCGTTGCTGAGATACAAGAGCTAATGTTGTAAACATTATTAATTATTTTTATTTTAAAATGGCCAATCTTTCTTCAACCTTTTAGGTAGTATGTATGGAAAAAAATTTTAAGGGCCAATGTCTACAATGGCCCTCTTTAATGACATCAACATTATGGTGTATAATATTAATTGGTGGCGCATAAGTGTTCAAGGGCCAACTTCATATTTTGTAATTTTTGACAGTAAAAAATTTAAAAAATATTTGTAGACATTTTATTAATTTGAACTTCTGAAAATAGTTTTATGATGTTCTTTACAACTTATTGCACTTGAAATAAATCATGATTTTTATTATAAATTTCAAATTAACTAATTGAAATACTTTTATATTTTATAATGTTAAAGCCAGCTTTGAATTAAATACTGATTACTAATTTTATTTTTTTTTTAAAAGTGACAAAAATTGTATAAATAGTGTAAAATATGAACTAACTTAAAAAAAAAATAGTGGAAAAGTGATAAAAATTATTTTTGATTGATAAAAGATACAAATACCTTTTTATTTTAATTTACATTGAGCAAATAGGTTCATTTCTTTTAAAATCGAAAGAATTATTAATCCACAAACACAGTTATCGAGTCATATACTGTAATAAATAATCTATTTGCATTTTAATTTTTAATTTTTTTTATTAAATTTATGCTACAGTTACAATAATTCAACAAAACAAGTCAAAACTGAAATCAATTATATACAAACACTTGTATTTTTAAAATTTTACTGATAATTATTTTTTATAGTTAGGTATTTATTACATTAATAGGGCAGGTATAGTTGAGTTGAAAAATTTAATTTTAGATTCTAAGCAGAGCAAAAAATGTATTGATTTTACAAATCTGTGAGGTTTTTTTTTCTGTGTATATGTCTATACAAGTTCGGATAGAAATACAGGTTCAAAAGTTTCGATCAGTAACTATAAATCGGAAATATTGCCTAGTTGGTATTTTTAGGTCATTTTTCAAAATTCTCAATACTGTTTCTAAGCGCGGAATATGGTAGGATACCCAGAAATTGACATAAAAAAAAAAAAAAAAAGCGGACATACTTCGCACGACAGGTGGTATTCTCTTGACGGGCGTATTATATTTTAAAGAAACGATAAATCATTTCTTCAGATTCTGAACGAAGGAAGTTAATAATATAAGAAAAAAAAAATGCAAAAATCTGAAGTGCCGGGCGGCGGAAATCGAACCTGGTACTACACGCATCAAAGCCTACATTATTTCCACTCGGCCACAAACATTATTTAATCTTGTAGGTGAAATAGTAGGTATTTAATATAATAATCGAAAATATTGAATTATCAAAATAGAATAAAACAGA
>JAIPRM010001215.1:0-22401 GCA_025469315.1 Stegophylla sp. TES_Ste_2020 | reverse complement strand
CGGTTTCAAAAAGTTATTGATCGAAACTTTTGGACAAGTATTTCTATACGAAAAAGTGTTAACAGAAAAAAAAAAAAATAAACATCATTGTAAAAACACTAGCTTCTTCACTTTGTTCAGAATCTAATTGGTATCGATATATCAATATTTCAATATTGATATTCCGATTTATCGATTTTACTATAGCAAAATTATTACATTATGAACAAAACCATGGCTTTAGATTATTAGGTTTGGCAATTCATGGACAACCAGTTGTTGTCTATCCAGTTCACGTATTGAACAAAAAAATTGTCCATTTCATGTTTACTTATACACAATATACGATTTGATCGTTCTTTATGTACTGGATGTCCAGTTCATGAAAATATCGGTAACTATGTGTATGCGACATATATATATATATAATTTGCATAAATCAATATTATTATTTAATTTAACTTTTTTGTTTTTTCAAACTTCTAAAAGTTGAAGTTTAAAGTTTCAAATATTTTTCCTTATCTGTAGTTAAAAAATAAACTAGATTTATTTATTTTTTCTAATTATTTTGAAATGTTTTTTGGTTTTTAATAAATAATTAAAAACAATCTCATGTCACCACTTTAAGAACTATTGTTTATCTTTTAGACTTAAAATTACACAAAGTGAAACTTTAAAAACAACGTGAAAAATAAAGATGAACAATGAGCTGAACCATAAATTGCTTCTATAATTTCTTTTTAGTCTCTTGAATCTTTATCACTCTCGCTACAATGTAGAGAACTATTTAAAAAAATGTTGTGCCCTTCTTTGTTGTATTATGAAAGTTATCTTAATACATATATTATACATTATATTCAACATAATCTAGGTATTAATTAAAAATTTATTTAAATAAATTATAATAATATATATGTAATATAAGTATAATATAAAAAGTCAATCTGTATTAATATTATAACAAGTACCTAATTATTGGCAATGTATCCTATAGGATATCATAAGTAAAATTAATGAAGTGTGAAGCTTTTGGCAATGTGTCTTTAAAGATACACTTACGTTGAAAACTAATTAAATATTTAAATGGTAATTATATGTGAATATTATGCACGAATATTGTAAAATCATTTCCAAGTATGATATTCCAGTAAGAAATATTGACTAAAATCTGATTCAATCGCCAATAATATTGCATTTATCAATGTGGTTTCACCTTTTATGATTTATCAAAAACCATAAAATCAAAACCTTTAAATTCGATAATGTATATCGTTACAGTATTAACTAATTTGTTTCATCTTTCAAACACTATGTAACACTATCAAGTTAAGGGTTACATGTGGCATATTTTATTTAAAAAAAGAAAATTGTTAATTATTTTTAATCAAATTTTTTCCTTCTTCTGTTTTTTGTTTAAAAAATTAATGTTTAATACATATTAATATTTTTAGAATTTAATCAGCATGGCTTTTCTTGAAGTACTCAATTTAATTATGAAAAAAAATGATGATAAAAAAAAACCTCTTGTAAAATCACCTGTTTCCGCAGCATTAAAATATTTATTTGAGTGCTTTAACCGCATTGATGTTGAAGAACGGCAGTATCCTAAAGTAAATTATTTATATGGTTCATAAATACTATTGGATTACATTGATTTTTTATTGTTTATAGAGAAGTAGTTTTCCTCAAGTTTCCAATGTATTGAAAGCTTTACGTGTACAGTGCATGGCACATTTTGTTTTGTTGCTAACAAATGGATCGGTTTTTGATGATATAAAATGTGCTCCAATTTTGGAACCATATAAGTCTCCACTCACTGAATTTATGATGCAAGGTACAATTCCTAGAGGTTTTATTCATGAAGTATTCAATTATATTTCACCAAAAACAAATGAAAATTTATTTGAAAAAGTAAATAGAAAAATTTTTAATTTCTCTTAAACTTAAAATGTATATAAATGGTTGATATTCATTTTTAGATTTTTAGCCCATTGTTACATCATCTATACTGTATTATGCAAACTTCCAGTTTTGTAGGATCTACACATCGTAAACCTATTGAATTACTTACTGAACTCGCTTCTTACCCTTGTTATCCAGCGAAAAATAATTTTCCTATATGTACTTTAATAGTTAAATTAGTAAGTAAAAATACTGTTTAGTATGTGTATATATATTGAGGTGATCCAAAAAAACTTACTTTAGAAGTTCGAAATGAGTACCTTGTTATTTTTTTAAGTGATGAGAAAAAATAACGCTGTGAAAAATTGAACTTGCGCTAAGAGACTACCCCTTCAGATCATAATTTAACCCTATTGTGACACGGGAAAGAAATGAGTTATCTAGTCCAAGTTTTCACAGAATTATTTTATCTTGCCACTAAAAAAAGTGGCAGGGTTCTAATTTTGAATTCCTTCAAAAATGTTCAAGCCTCACTCTAATAATATAAATGTGTGTATAAACTATGTTATAGCCACAATTTTTGCCTAAACGAGTTACTCAATTTGGAGGCCGTGAACTGTCATTTACATCATATCTGGGTCCATTTTTTTCTGTTTCATTTTTTGCTGAAGATGACCCTAAAGTAGTTGATAAGCTAATGAATTTTAATACATTATCGGACAAATCTGCATTAATTGGAACTCTTCGACAAGAAATACAAACTACCCGAGTAAGTATTTGACCTAATAAGTTGGTAATTTATGCAACAGTGTAGGTACTTACTTCATTAAATATTACATTTTTGTATTTTTTATATCTATAAAATTCTGAGTGTTGCGAAGAAGCTAATGTTTTTACAATGATATCTAAAGTTTATTATCAAACACTATATCTCATAATTTTTTTTTCTGTTGTTGGTTAATAGTGGGATATAAAACTCGATGAGCAGAAAATAAATTTTTGTATTATAATATTAAACTTCATCATTTGTGTGTAAAATATAAACTGAAGCTTCGTTTAGAATTGTATTGTCGAAGAAATGATTTATTGTTTCTTAAAAATTTAACATAAAGTTAAAGGGCGTTTAAAAGGCGTGAAGAATATCTATGGTGTGAACTATGTCCGGGTTTTTATTTATATTATGTTATAAGTTATGTATCTATGTTTATAATTACTTATCTGTTAAAGAGAATCAGAAAATGCATAATAAAAATATGCAATAAAAAAATTAACAATACTAATAAAAAATGCAGAAAAGAAAAGTAATGATATTTTGTTTCAGCTTAAAATTATAATATTTTAAACCTATTGTTTAATTAAAATGTGGATATTGGTACTGAAGTCAAGGTTTTGATTAGGACATGCTAGTGATATCAGTGGAATTTAAAATTAATTTGATAAATTCTAATAAGCCAATATTGACAAAGTATATCCAAAACACATTTGTTACATAAGGGGTTGCCAATTTGGATTTTGATAATAAAAATCAATAAAAATCATTAGCTTCTTCGTTTCACTCGGGTTCTATAATACAGTTTTGCATCAATTTTAATAACATACATAATGAAAACTGTTCTGCATCTTTACTATTATGTGTATGCATTATAATGTTTGAATTGCAAATTTTTTATTAGAATGAATTGACCAGATTGATGCATAATTTGGTGGTAAATGTAAGTTCACGTGATTTGATATTGACATATATTACTATAATGTTAGTACATAATGAGAAGCGTTGCAAAATGCGAGTAGATGAACGAACCATTGCTGGTGATGGTTTTATGTTGAATCTGTTAACTGTCTTACAAGAACTTTCAGTAAAGGTAGTTTATGGAATTTTTACCAAATGTATTCAGTACATTTATATAATTATCTATAATTTTTTAGATAAAAATGGACAAAGTTGATCCTATGTATATTTTCAACTCCAAACATTCTTTGATTGATTTGTCGTCTGATACAAGATTGAAATTTTCATCTCAAGAAGCTGCTGATTGGCTCTCAAATGCATGTATGTTAACCATACAAAACTAAATCTTCATTTATTTTAATTAAATTTACTTAATATTTATGTATAGCGAATGGTTTTAAAGAAGTGAAGTTTTCCACTCGTTGTTGGTTTTTAACATTATTCTGTCATCATGTAGCTTTAATACCAGCTTTCAATAAACATACTAGAAGGCATAGAAGTGTACGAGATCTCCAAAAATTGGTAAGTGCAAGGATTTTTTAATTGTATTATACAATACTCTGTTGTTTATTTATTTTGTATTGTATTGTAGATTGAAGAAATAACACAGACTGAGTCAGAATGGAGAAATAATGCTTCCTTAGCTTCTAGAAATAAAGAGCAATTAAAGAAATGGAAAACACAACTTAAGGTAATATTAATTTATTATTATTTAATCATTTTTTTTTTTTTTAACATCCATATTTTATATTAATCAAATTTTATAGAAATTACTAAAAAGTAAATCATGTGGAGAATTAGTGTTGTTTGATCCACATCTTATAACTCGTTGCATAGTGTTTTATTCAACCGTTGCAGAGTTTATGATGACTCTTCTTCAAGGTACTCCATACATACCTAATGCTGATATAATATTCCCTTCCGAAGTTCCAAATATATTAGCTGCTACTCCAGAATGGTTTGTTGAAGATATTGCAGATTTCCTATTATTCATCCTGCAGTAAGTTTTTTATTTTTCATATTTTGAGTGCTCTAAACCTTAATTAAAAATAATTTTTTTTTTAGATACGCTCCAAAGGCAATTGATTTTAAGTTCTTTGACACATTATTGACATGGATCCTTGTTTGCATTTGCTCTCCAGCTGCTTTTAAAAATCCTTATCTTATAGCAAAGCTTATTGAAGTTTTATTTGTGTTAAATCCAAGTATCCAGCCTAAGACTGAATTATTAAATAATATGATGATGAGTCATCCACTTTCTATCTCACATCTCCCTTCTGCTCTAATGAAATTTTATACAGGTATTTCAATAGTTTATTTGGTTTTATAAAAAATTATCATAAATTATTTTTAATGATATCTATTTTATGCAGTAATTGAATCTACTGGAGCAAGTTCTGAATTTTATGATAAGTTTACTATACGTTACCATATCAGCTTAATTCTCAAAAGCATGTGGGATAGTCCCATTCACAGATGTTCAGTTGTAGCAGAATCAAAGTACTTTAGTTTATAAGCCATATATTTATTTGCATTGTATTAATATGTATTTTTTGTATAGGACTGGAATACAGTTTGTTAAATTTGTGAACATGTTAATAAATGATACAACATTTTTGTTGGATGAAAGTTTGGAGTCATTGAAACGTATCCATGAAGTACAAGAACAAATGGCAGATACTACATCATGGAATGCTCTATCAGATGAAGTTCAACAGTCACGTACAAGACAGCTTTCTGCCGATGAGCGACAATGCCGGTTTGTGAAAATTATTTAAATAAACTCTGAAGACATGATCAGTTCCTAATAAATTATATTTTGTAGCTCTTATTTAACATTAGCTCAAGAGACTGTAGATATGTTTCATTATCTTACTAAGGATATCAAAGAACCATTTATGCGACCAGAATTAGTAAATCGGCTTACAGCAATGCTGAATTTTAATTTACAACAGTTGTGTGGGCCCAAGTGTAAAAATTTAAAAGTAAAATCACCAGAAACTTACGGTTGGGAGCCCAGACGTTTGCTTAAGCAGTTAATTGATATTTATTTACATTTGGATTGCGATCAGTTTGCTGCTGCTATTGCTGCTGATGAAGTAATTATGTTTTTAAGACTTATATTTTTTCTTTTAGAATTATTTACTTATTCTTTCAAATTTTATAGCGATCTTTTCGTATGGAACTATTCGATGATGCAGCAAATCGAATGCTCAGAGTTTTAAATTCATCAAAAATGGAAGTGTCACAATTTCAAAGTTTAGCTAATAAAGCAAATGAAATATCTATACAGAACATTAAAAAAGAAGTAGATTTTAATGATGCTCCTGAGGAATTTAAAGGTTTAATATATTATATATATATATATATATATATTTTATTTTAAATTACTTAAGTATTATTTAATTTTAGATCCACTGATGGATACTTTGATGGAAGATCCAGTTTTATTACCAAGTAGTGGAAAAATCATGGATCGGCCTGTTATTATTCGTCATTTGTTAAATTCCCAAACAGATCCATTTAATCGTCAACCATTAAGTGAAGATGATTTAACTCCAGGTAAAAATTATTATTGCATTAATTTAAAGATTAATATTATAAGTATTTTTATAAGACATTGTGAGAATCAAAATAAATTATGTTCTTAAATTTTCTAATTAAAAAGATAAGAGAAAATAGAAAAAAAAAATCATTATTTGTTAATGATCATATAATATATTTTCCGAGAGCTTATTTTGTAGATAATTCAGTTTCTCATGGGCCATCTTAATTTTAACTATCCAATTATTAATTATGTTAATATTTTACAAAACATGGATTATAATATATAAACAATGGATTAAAATATATAAAAAATTTAATTAAATAATGATTGAATTGTGATTCTATCAGTCAGCTATGAAAATGCATAGGGCAAATATATAAATGTATTTGAATAATTTTTTACCATTCATTATTAATGATTATAATATATTATAATAACTAATAATAATGTATTGTGATGGGCAAAAATTTGGGAACCACTGATTTAATGGCTCAACTTGAGGCTTTATTTTGACTTAACTCTAATGCTCAATAAAAAACCTTAAATAATCTTTTTTTCGCTTTTTATATTTTTGTAAGGAATTGTAAAGTTTGTTTAGAATTTGTATACAAATAAATATTGTAATATTGTAACATGTTATGTCAATAGAGGTGTAATTATTAAATATAAGGGTTTATTGAGTGATATAAAAAAAGTTTAAGATTTTGGTAGTTATATCTTTAGTAAGTAAAAAAAGCGATTATCTTCAAGAAATAAGGGGTGCATTACAAAAAAAGCCGGACATACTTCGCTCTATGGATATTCTTCGCTTTTCGGGTCAGAGACTCTTGGTGGGTGTGTAGAATTTTAAAGAAACGATAAATCACTTCTTCAATAAGATGATTCTTGAATGAAGGAAGTTAATAATATAAAAAATAACAGTCATCATTTTCAACACACCCACCAAGAATATCTGATTTGAAGAGCGAAGAATATCCGGGGTTCGAAGTATGTCCTGCTTTTTGGTTTATACTTTACTTTAATCTAATAAATAAAGAAAAGAAAAAAAAAATGAATGAGAAAAAAAGGTGTTAGAAAAATGTCCAAATTTTTTTTTCACATTTTCAAAATTTTCTTGAGCCAAAATGTTTCTCATATTATTGTCTATCTATGTTTAAATTTCTTAAAGTTTGGATCAAAAAATGATGGTTTCCGAGTCTTTTTTTGTTTAATTTTCGGGTAGTTTTTTCAAAAGAAAAACAAATGAAGAATTGATAAATTCAAAAAATAATCTCTTTAAAGTACTAACTAGAGGAAAATCCAGTTTCAAAAAGTTATTGATCGAGACTTTTGGAAAAGTAGATCCATATGAAAAAGTGTATTTAGAAAAAAAAAAAAAAAAATTATAAATTTCATTGTAAAAACACTAACTTTTTCACTTTGTTCAGAATCTTAAAAATAAAATGGGGGTTGCAATTCAAAAAAGGCTGAAAATCACTGCCGTATCACGTATTTCAATTTTTGTATATGAAACTGTATTATGATGAAGACAAAGAAAGGGTTGGGTGTTATTGAAAAAGATTTAGAAATATTGAGTGTTAGTAAAGAGTGGATACTGTAGATGTGGCAAACTTGTTATAATATTTTATGTATATCTATCTTAATAAAATGTTTTGAATTCATTTATTATGTCAATTATGATTAAATTTATTTTTACAGCAACGGAATTGAAAGAGAAAATTAATAATTGGAAGATTGAAAAACTGAAAGAAATATCTCAAAAACCTCAATAGTAGTAATAAGGAAACAATATTTTCTATTATAACAGCTATAGTAATAAATAATAATAATGTAAATGTTTTAAGGTTAAATTACTTTTTAATATTTACCTTGAGTTATATTAATTATTTAATTATTATTATTGTGATAAAAAATGTGTTCTCAACACCTATAAAAGACTTAAGAAAAATACAAATAATAATTTTTATGGATGTTCATTTGAATGTTTTATGAACACATTATACCTAATATGTATATTATACATTATGTACTGTAATTTATTTACTTGTGTATCATTTTATGGTAATTTGGTAGATCTAAGATTATTAAAAGCAAATATAAGTCTAAATAAAAGGTTTTTCATAAGATTATTATAATTTGTAAAAAATTGTATTATCATTTTTTTTCTTTTTGTGAAAATTTTATTAAAAAAAAATCTTACAAAATTTGAAACGTATGTAAAACCTTAGTGTTTAAACATAATGTACTGTAAATAATTTAAGAGTATATACTACGTATAATAATTATTGTTTTATTATTATTATTATTATTACATATTATATTTACATACACTACAGAAAATATTCCACTACAAGAATTCAAATTTACTAAATATGACTAGTTCTTAGAGCTAAACTGCTATTGTAATGAATATAAATATTGATATAATATATTATATAATGTTAAATATTATAAAAATGTATGAATACATTATAATAATATATTACATTTGTATGCACAAACAGTTCACAATTTTTCTCAAGTTGGCAGTCTTAAATTCAACACTTTGAAGTTACAAAAAAATTTTTTTAAGTATATTACCTTTACAATAATATTTTATACATGTTGTGATATGTTATTTTCATTAAAATTTAATGTACAGTTTAATTCAATTGTTATTTGTTTTTTTTTTTCACTTCACTTCTGTTTTTGTGATAACAAATAAATGCAATATAATATGCTACGTGTCGCTGTGCCCACATTGGGCGAAAATGTCATTGTTGCCGTGTGTCGTCAGTGTCCCCTCAGAATCAGGCTATGTTACTCTCCTTGGCTGTGGTTGTGAACCTAGATGGAGGTGTTTCGGGATTTTCGGGAACTGGTGGTATGCTGGACTTGACCTGGTCGCAAATCAATACAAAAATTTCCAACAAATTAGTCTTGTACAATGTTGTAGTGTATTGTACTTAGCATAACTTCAAAAATAATCTAGCTAAATAATATAAAGTTTCACCGACTACTAAAAAATGGTCACGAAAACATTTCATAAAAATTTCAAAAATATTTAATCGATTTCAAGTTGAGTACAGTATTTTGAAAATTTTGGAAATTTTTTGTATTTCAGTTATTTTTTCTTAAGCGTTTAGGTGTTTCAATGTAAATATAATATATCACTGTTCTAAACAGTTAGAATGAAGCGCTGAGTGTTTGACATTGCACTACTATAATTTACGACTGAAATCTGGTGAATTATGAACGTTGGTGCAAAGTAACCTATCTAACTTTGTACCAATAATTAAAAAAAAAAAAAAAATTAAAATTATGGTTTAAAAATTAGTGGAATTTTAAAAATCGCTACAGTCAATCATTTATAATATTTATAAAATAATATTTTGAAGTTTTTAAAACTATTAATAATTAATAAAGTGGTAGTGTATGATTTAAAATTGGTGCAAATTAACCCCAATGTTGTGGTAAATACCTTCAAGTCGCCGTCCATGAAGAATCCGATCTGATGGTACTCCTTACCGGAACGTGGTTTTAATGTGGTTTTGGCGGCCGGACGACCGAATCTATGAACACGGATAGACGATAAAATATTAAAATATAATATCGAAATCGACGATGCAAATGGATGACGATGGAGGCACACAGTGTTTGAAAACAAAATTTGGTCGATCAAAATGTATTTAATTATATTATGTTAAATAACAATAAAACTTATTTAATTTTTATGTTGAGTAATAATAAAACTTATTTAATTATTAAAAATGCATATTTTATAAACATCACAGACCGTTCTTATTCTTTAATATTTGACTGGCGAATTTACATAAAAAAAAAAAGAAAAAAAAAGACAAGAAAGACGGACATACTTCGTACCTCAGTAAAAAATAAAATTCATTGTAAAAACAAGCTTTTTCGTTTCGCCCGGAATCTAAAATTTTATTCTAAATATAATACCTAATATTATGAAAATTTCTATTTTAATGATATTTGATTTTTTAATAAAAATAAAATAATATTGTGCATGATCTAACCGAACCTAACCGTGGTTTCATGAATAAAATAATCAATTTAAAAATCGAGCACAGTCTGTAGTTGATAATTATTACACCACTGCAGCTGGCTACACCACACGACGTTCTCGAAGTTGAATATTTTTCAACTTTCCGGTAACATCTGGTAACCCCTGGTATATTAATTAGAACCAACAGGCGCGGATTCTTCAGAGGGGGGCTATGGGTGCTCGGGCACCCCCTGTCACATTAACCACACTACAAAAAAGCCGGACATACTTCGCACGATCGGTGTTCTTCGTTCCTTTCATGAGAAAATTGTCCAAAATTTTTTTTTCACATTTTCAAAATTTTCTTGCGCCAAAGTCTTTCTTATATTATTTTCTATTTATGTTTAAATTTTCATAAAATTCGGATTAAAAAATTATGTTTTCCGAGTCGTTTTTGTCAAATTTTGGGTAGTTTTTTCCAAAAAAAAAAACATATGAAGAATTGAGAAATTCAAAAAATAACCTCTTTAAAGTACCAACTAGAGGCAAATCCGGTTTCAAAAAGTTATTGATCGAAACTTTTGGTCAAGTATTTCTATACGAAAAGTTATACACAGAAAAAAAAAATAGACATTATTGTAAAAATACTAGCTCCTTCACTTCGTTCAGAATCTAAAATTATATAAAATTATTTACTGACTAAAAAATATGATATTTTTTAACGCAATCGCTTGCCACACTTGGGTAAAATTGAAATGCAATAATGAATAAAGTGTAGGTAGATAAGATTTTTGAAATTTTTGAAATGAAATTATTGAATAAAATAAATGTAAGAATCTAGAAATCTTTTGGATACCATTAGATCAATTATAATCGTAAAATGAATTAATAAGTTTTTTTTGTAAAGTAAAGTGTACAATATGCAGTTGTCCAGAAACATAAGGGCGAATTTCTAATCATTAAGAGCTTTAAATTTCAAAATACAGCCGAATTAATCATTTTCACGAACAATGAAACGGACAAAGATTATTCTGATGAAAATAAATTAATAAATAATAAATATATATATATATTTTAAGTGATTTGCACTTACTCATATATTATATAATATATTAATATGCTTAGGGGAGCAAAATTAATTTGCCTCCCATGTATTAATGCGCCCCTGGATCCAGAGCAGTCTGCATTGTTTTGGTTTTTGAGAGCACTCGAGATTTCGTAAGTTGATCGACAGAGTGACGTATGATTTCCATACAATAATTATGCCCCCGACTCCCGAGTTACCCCCTCGATCACGACCAATAATGTTAAATTATATATTATATTTTATGCGAAATTCGGTATCGAATGTGACCGATAATTATTTGTATAATTGTTTGTGTATCCCGACAATGTCACGACCGTCAAAACGTCGTTTTTAAACACTATGCACGGCGGCGGGGCTCGGATTTCACCCGGTCATGTCGTCGCCGCTCACTCACCTGAGGTTCTCGTTGTTCGTGTCCGACGAACTGTGCGACGACAACGACAGCGTTTCGATGTAGTCGCTCATGTCCGACGTGTAGCTGCTGGTGCTCTGCGAGTCCAAGTACGGTGCGCCCGCGTTACCCTCCGCGTGCCCGTTAAATCCTGTAAAAAATTTAAAAATTGTAAAAAACAACAACATTAGAAGTCGCGAGTCGTGACTACATAATATTAATATGTTAGTTGAATAACAAAACAACAAATAAATAAATAAAGCTACACTACACTGTAAGTAGTGATTAGAGGCGATACGTTTACAAGAAATACAGCTGCTATACTGGAAATTTTTGAGAATTTTTTTTTTGAAAAATTAAAACTTGACGATTCGATTTATTAAGAGGAATTATTGTTTCGGTAATTGTGAATATTTTTGAACTATTAAATAATTTCGATTGGTGTAATCTCGAAAAATGTAGGTAGCTTAATATTTTAGTCGTTGCATGAAAATTCCTGTTGACAATATCATGAAAAACGATAAAATTCTCAAGATGTCGTATCTTTCGATTGTCGTAATCGATTTCATTAAAATATATATATTAAAGGTAATAAAGTGAAGACAGTTTTATTGTTCACAAAAATCGGTTTCTCTATTAAAGTTATAATACGTTTAATATTTTAGCAATGAAAAGCATAATATTGACAATCAGACTTTGAAAATGTCGTTAATTTTATTTTTTTGCTACGGGCGTTGCTTTACCCAAAACGAATAATAAATTACATTTATCGGAATATTACGAGTACGAGTTTTCATTATATAACTGATACTTCCGGTAAAAAATTTTCATGCGGGTTGAAGTGTCACTCGCTTTTGTCAACGTTTGTGCATATAGGCGGAAATCAGTGGGGTAACTTAAACCCCCTCCAGATTTTTTTTCTAATTACGTAGGGCTAACACCATTTAAGGGCGCTAAATTAAACAAATAAATATTTTAGCCCCTCCAAAATTGTTATTCCATTTCCACCAATGCATCCTCTAGGTCGTTGTATACGCCTCACTTATGGTGTGGGGTGTCTTCTAAACGTGTCGTAAAAATTTTTTCTTAACGGCCTCAGGCCATATTGTGCCGTCAATTGCGATGTAATTGCAATATTGAAGCCATAAAATAATATAATAGGTATCGCGTTCACGTCATGTATATTATGTACACGATACCAACAGGTATCGCACTCACGAACATCCGGATTATTTCATATTACTATCGCACAGTGGCGTTTTTTACTTTTTTCAGTTTTATTACAATTTTATCGACTTTCCTCGTTTAAACTACATTTATATAAATATATTTTCCAATATCATTCATTATTATTCATCGTATTCAATGTTAATACATTAATTAACAACATATATATTTTTGTTTTAAGTAGATAATTTAGGTATTATACTGTATGTTTGACAAAAATTTGCTGTCTTCTAATCGGAGACCTAATTTTTGTTGATCTCTATCTATTTTATTATGTTATTATCAATTTTAAAATTAATATTACTTAAATCTTGAAAATGTCAACAACACCTTATTATAGACGAATTTTGGATAGTATGTAAATACATGTTACATTTGTTAAACATACTCAATATAAAACTGTCCAACAATGGCTTACTGAAGATCCACTAAAAATCGTTTTATTGAAGCTATGTTTTATCGTTTCTTTAAAATTCAACACACCCAGCAAGAATCAGTTTCACCTGAGAAACGAAGAATGCTCGTAGTTTGGCAAGTATGTCTGGCTGTTTTAAATTCACGTGTTCCATGAGAATGAGATTATAAACAAATGCGTACGAGAAGATTTGTAATATATGTACTATGCAGGGAAGATGTAAACGAATCGTTTGGAAGGTGTTTTGTTTGGTTAGATTAAATATACATCTCCGATTCGGTAAAACCAAAAGAAAATATAATATTTTACACTTGTGTTTCACATCCAAGATTTCCACTTACGTGCGTTAAATTTTTGTTTTTTAAAATCTTCATGACTTCTTTCTCCCTCTTTCCTTGTGCAAAATTTTTTTAAATATTTTTTTTTTTTTTTTAGATTATTCCCAAGTAAAAGTTTAACTTGCTCGAATTTAGAATTCTTTTTTTGTATTTAATTAAAAATTTAGCACATCGCTTTATCAATATTATAGTATATAGTATAGGAGTTATGTGTGTAAGACGTTAGTGGGAACGAGTTTTCGTACAATAATCGATAAAAAATGTAAAAAGCGTAATTTATGCGTTGCATTTTTTTACAAGAAAGACGGTAGAAAGGTCACTGACGGGATTATGGATTAGGAGCTGAGGCTGCTGAGCTCCCTATGTCTATGTCTATGAATATATGTCGGCCAGAATAGAAACTTTGTTGGCACTTATTCCAATGGCTCGACATGAAACATTGATGATTGTGCAGCAGCATTTCTCACGATTATCTTTTCTGCATACATCTTTAAGACTACTTCTACGTTGAATTTCACATATATCTACGTGTCTAGTAGGCATAGCCTACTACATATACTTTTCGAAACAACTACTAACGGGTCTGTGATTTTGATGCATTTATGCATTTTATTTTTCCAAAGCTCGCGAAATTCATTTCGACAGCAAAGGCCGTTCCGCGTAGATTGTACCTAATGTACCTCCTACTACGAATATAATTATTATTAAATGAATACTAAACGAGATACAACAATATTATTGTACTTTGCATTATTTTGCTGAGATAATTGGTTTTTTAGGGTATTTGAATATTTTTTATTACATTTTTTACGAAATTCAACTTTTAAAATAGCATTTTACTTATTTATTATTTATGCCATTACACAAGACTTCAGGAAACGACGATAACAATTCGGATGGTAATATTTCCCCAATAATGTCTGTACGAGATTATTAAATCCGATAAAAGTGATAGCAGTTTATACATAATGGGCACTCGTTATATTTTATAAAAAAACTATAGTTTGTATCGTCTGCTCAGTCATGGGATTTAATCGTCGATGATGAGACTTACACAAGTTGGTAGATTGTAAAAAAAATATATTTTTTATTTTTCTAACGCACTCTTTTAAAATTTGTTTTATGATTTTTATTTTATATTTATTTTATTATTAAAAAAAAAAAAAAAAGTAATAATAATAAAAAATTAGCACTCTTAAAGGTGAAATTTTCGGGCTTAATAGTATATTTTGTGGCAAGGGCGAGAAGCGAGCAATATCAGTCGCGGACGACGTGTTTTTTCGCCCAAGACTGAAATTGCCTTCCCGCACGAGACACACATAGAATTTTTCGTCACACCTCATATATTTATAATACTCCTTGGAAAGAACATCTTTTTTTGGAAATGGGCTGTACAGTAACTTTACCGTCTAACCCACGGTTTTAGAAGATATATTCTTCTAAGACCGTAGTACGACCGCATATATTAATAATACTTCTTGGACATATTTATTTTTTTTCCATGAAACTGGGCTGTAAAATAACTTTTGGCCCTTGGGCGGGAAAGCACTTTTATGGTAATAGCTTAGATGGTAAAAACATGGATGGGACATATCTAATAATTGAGGCCACTATATTTTGCGGAGGTCCTGAACTGATGAGAAATTGAGGCCGTTTGGATATTATTTTATTTAAATCAGCAAAATACCTCTTTTCATTAAGCTATTGCCAACTCTTGTTAATTTATTTATTTTCAATTAACATTAAAATAGAACGACTTAAACGATAAACAATTTTTATTTTATTAAATTGTTTATTGTTTCTTGGTGGATACATTCAGCACTACTGGTATCACCAGTGGCGTAGCCAAGCATTTTGTATGAGGAGGGCTAAGATATCATATTAAACATGTAGAAAAATAAAATTGATTCCTTCATCTAAAAGAAAATGCTATTTCAGTTATTATATTAATTATTATAGCCTTTTTCTGTTGTTATCATGACTTTGATTAAGTTAAGTATTTTATACCGAAGTCTCCTCAGTGAATTTTTTTTCGATTTCAACATTTTTGTTTTTATTATTATATACACATTGAGTACTTTTATAAGTTTTATCGTTATTAATTTCTCGTTCGGTATAAAATTTCTATTTTGGAGAAATAAATAAGTGTAGGATATCTTAATGGTTTTGTACTGAACATGACATACAAACTGTCTTTTTTCAAAGTATTTTAGTTTTCTGTTATAAATACAATACGAATAACCTATAAATCAGTAAAAATAAAATCTGATGAAATACTAAGTATTGTATGATTTTCTACCTGAGAATTTTTTTTTAAAAAAAAATTACAACTTACCAACAATCTGAGTGCGAACAATTTGGTATAAATAGTTAAAAACACGGCCAATGGAGATGGCTATAGCCGCATTAGCCTCCCCTCGGGGCTACGCCTCTGGGCATCACCTATCACGTTTTATAAACAAACGGCCTCAATTTCACAATACTCGATGACCCTTTTATGTCCTATCCATATTTTCAATATCTACGGATAACGTGACTACTTTCGACCGCATCCGCAACTCGTCTTTTTTTTTTTTTTCAAAATTACGCTTTCGACGCAACTCTGTGACAAAACAAATTTAACGACCTGTTGCGCGGGGACACGTCGTCTTACCTTTGTCCTTTTTCAAGCACACCGGCACTTCGGCGCCGGCCGACGACGACTTCATGGGGCCCGCGAACTTCTGGAACCGGAAGCCCAACTCCTTCAACCGGTCCGTGGACTTCGAGCGCCTGGGCAGCGAGCCGTGGACGCAGCCCCCCGGGCCACCGCCGCCGCCGCCGTTGGCCGCCGCGGCGACGGTGCGCCTGTGCCGCATCGCCGACATGGCCGTGGTCAGCGGCAGCTCGAATTCGGCAAAGTCCGCGCCCCTGTACCGGTGCAGCGACCCGGTGGACACGCCGGAGTCGTTGGAGCTGGACGAGTCGCGGTTGTTCTTGCACGGCACGCTGGACGACCGGCGGATGTGCACCACCAGCGCGGCGGCTGCGGCGGCGGCGGTGGCCGCTGCGGCCGCGGCGGACTGTTGCTGCCGCCGCCGCTGTAGTCGGTGCGGCGTGACGTCATCGTCGCGGCCCGCGGTGCCGCAGCTGCCGTCGTCGGACGCGGTCGAGTCGGTCGTCGAGGCCGGCGGACACTTGGCTATCTGGCTGGTCATGCTCTCGGCCGACGACGTGTGATCGGACGACGCCGCCGCCGCCGCCGCCGCCGCGGCGCACTGATCTCCGTTGCCGCCCGCGGTTATGGTGCGGTGAGACGCGGACGAGAGCTGTTGTTCTTCTTCACAGCCGTACCCATAGCCGTAGCCGTAGCCGTAGTCGTACCGTCGCGTCGAGTCCGCCGAATTGGACCGCTTTCGCGGCTCGTCCGCCCGGCGGCACGGCTGTTGCGGTTCGCTGTTCTCGCACGGAACGGCCGGGCCGTCGTCGCCGCCGCTCTTGTTCTGGTACTCGCTGTTCGCCAGGCTCGGTATGCTGGCCGACTTCTCGGCCAGGCCCCTGTTCATGATGTCCTTCAACATGTCCCGCTGTCTGCCGTTGCCGGGCGCCGCCGCCGACGGACACATGGGCAGGTAACCGGGGAACAGGCCGCGCTTCACGTCGCCCGTCGTCATCCGACCGTTGACCGGTTCCATGGTCATGTAATCGCTGCTGCTCTTCACTTCCGCCCCGCCGCCGTTCTCCGCCGCGCACCGCTTCTGCTGACCGCACTTTTCGCAAGTGTTGTTTCCCGCCCCCCCAGCCGCCGCCGTCGGCCGCTGCAGACCCGCTTTGGTCAGCACGTTCTTCGCGTTCTCGTAGTGGCACAGCGATTCGCTAAACTCCAAGTTCATATAGTTGTCCGCCTGTTTTCGCGGTCCCCCGCCGTTAGCCACCGCCGGCGTCTGTTTGCCGCCCTGTGGCGCTGCCACCGCCGTGCCAACCGGTTCCAAGTTCATGTAGTTGTTGTTGGTGGACGGCGACGCGGGTGCTTCGGCGTGGTGGTGCTTCTTCTTTTTCGAAACGTCCACGGTCGCGTAGATCGCTCCTCCTCCTACTCCTCCTCCTCCTCCGTTGTGTTGGCAATCGTGTCCGCCGCAAGGCGTCTGCAAAAAAAAAAAAAAAAAACTAGAATAAGGCAATGTAAAAAACACATTTCCACAATATTATTATTCGCACCGTTATTAAAAACGGTGGATATTAGGTTTTCGGGTCAAATGAAGTGGTCCCCCTCGAATAAAATTGCTTATCAGTAGTGCTGGGATTTTAATGCCCTTAAAAATGGCTAAAAATGCTCTGAAAAAAAATGGTCTTTAAAATGTATTTATTATAGCTTAAAAATTAAAAATATTTATGACTGGTCGGGCGTCTGTATTGATTTTAATGTTCTAGGCTTTTAGCATATCGCTATGCTGATGGAAGGCAAGATATGAATTTGTATAAATATTATAATGTATAAGAATATTGTGGATAAGATATTATTATTTCATCTGTTGTTAGCGTATAAAATAAATCGCATATTATTAGTTAATAATAATAAAATTTTGAATTTGAATTTTAGGCCTAAAAACCTATAAAATGCTCTAAAAAATGAGAAAAATGACCTTAAAATCAAATATTATCGAAAAATGCAAAATAAAAATTTTTTTATTCTAATTGAAAACTACCTACAATGTATTTATAACGAAACGAGCATCGCACAGAAAGCTTCGGAAAACAATGCAAAGTGCATCGAAATCCTAGCCCTACTTATCAGTTACGAAATAAAAATGACCTAAAACCGAATTTCGAACCTACAGTCCGTCAAAAAAAATGCATGTCGTCACGCCAAATCCTTGAAAACGACAAGCCTTTTATGAAATAATGTCTCCACGTCGCGCACAGCAAGCCGAGGGATATTTTTGATGTGCGGAGCGAAGAGGTAACACCAAGTAAACTAACCTACGCTTGTAGACCGCATTACTGAGTATGCATATTATGTAAAGACATCTCTTTGTCCATAGCTCACATTATCGTTCAGATCTTCCACTTTAGATTTGGATACAACCATTCATAAGGCTTCATTAATTATTATAATAAATTAAATTTCTACGCATATAGGTCTAACAGTTATAACGTCAGACGTGATTTAAGACATATTTTTTTTTTATGATATAGTATTTTATTCACTCTCTTCATCGTCACACGTGTTAGCTAATTTATATTCGTACAAAATCGATATAAAAATATTACCACTATCTGCTCTTTCGATATGCTCAACTATAAAAGTATTTGTATATTATGTTTATAGCTCGTAATTAAAATATTTTTATAAATTTAATTATATAAATTAATTTTACCGAGTGTAATGTAAATACCCAATTATTTCCGTTACTACTTAATTTTGTTTAGCGTTCCCAACCTTTTTTATTCTACGACCCTTTGGAGATTTTTGAAAATCTCACGCCCCTTCTCCAATGTTCAATTCTACTATTTTATTCTACTTATTTTCAAGTATGAAATTATTATAGTTTTTTTTGATTACTATAATCAGTTTAAACTTGAAAAACAATGTGTGTATAATCAGTGTGATGGTTGGAATTGTTGTTATTTTTGTAAGTTTTGATTTTATGATTTTTTTTTTTTTCGACTGGTCAATGGTTGCTTTTAGCGTGTGCGTTGAATCACACAGGCCCTCTCCCCCTTCTCTCAAGAAGTCTAAACGCCCTCCAGGTATTGAGAAACACTGCCCCGGTTCGTTGTACGTACTAGTACGTTCGCAGTTCTATACAGTTACGTTAGTTACACGTTCATACCGTCCAATATTGATTCAGTTTATATTTTACACAGTCGCGCATAGCTGTTGTAGATATTGATTATATTCTTTTCGTTAGACGAGGTTAAACCAGTTGTTAATGTGATCGTCGCGTCGTAATTATAGTGTTGATTCATATAAACAGCAATTAAAATTAGATGGTTATCCGAACTGATACCTAATAATATGTGTAAAATGATTGTACTAGTTTGTCAGAAAATGATTTGCCGAGGATTGAGAGAGAGAGAGAGAGAGAGAGAGAGAGAGAGAGAGAGACAGAGAGAAAGAATGCGCAATGATAAAAAATTTAGCGTCGATCATTTTCATCATTATTGATCGTCAGAACCGCGCGTTGTAAACAAACGTATATTATATTTTGTTAATAATTATTTACTAAAAATGACGGCTGCGAGCCAAAAGTAAACATCTAAACGTCGGCGTACCGTTTTGTGTACACAGCGCGTGTTTGGATTTTGCGGCTTTGTGTTACACATATTATTATATTAAATATGAGCCACGGAACTTGTTTGGAGAAATGCGTTTAAACCGGAGCACGCAAACAGATTATAAATACAGTATATACGTTGAATATTTACAAAGAGAAAAAAAAAACAGTCGTTAAAACTTAACGTGGATGTTGAATGCACGCATTTTCGGTGTGCTCGAAAAGTTTGACTATGTTGCTTTGTCGGATATTTGAAAAAAAAAAAAAAACCACCTTTGTATGAAGGTGAATTTCTATGCATGGGCGTCTAAGTAGTCTCTGACTCTATTTTTAGGGAGGGGCGATTTTGAAATATTTTAGATTCTAGAAGAAGCTGGTGCTTTTAATATAATATTTCTATTCATTATTTCACATTTTCGTGTAGAAACACAGTTCGTTTTTCATCAAAACATTTTTCATAAAGTAACTTTTTAGATTAGAAATTGCATCCCTTATAGCACTTCAGATTGTTTTTCAAAATTCTCAATACATTTTCCAAAAACTAGGAAAAAGTGTAGAAAAATTTAATGTAAACAAGATTTTCATAAAACCGATTTTAGTAATTAACCCCCAAAAAACTAGGTCTAAAAGCTTGAAATTTTCACCCATTTATAACAATTAAGGTAGTGTAATAGACAAATGCATGTAATTTGATAACTTTTGGGATAAATATAGAATTTTTGAATAAATTTGTGTTTTCTAATGTTTTATCTTGTAAATTTTGAATTCTCGATATTATTAGTTGAAAATTTAGCATAACTTCACTCACCTTTGAAAAATAGGTTTATACCTATTATAATCTAAGTTACATTTAAATCGATTAACGCAACGGTTCCTAATTATTTCGTGTTTTTTTCTACTTATCAAAAATAGAACTACACAATTATTAAAGTATAATAAGCATTCAATAACGGATAAAATTGGAATAAAAAATATTTACGTACAGTTATTAGTCGAATTCATAGGTCGAAAAACGCTGAATTAAAACGAGTAGGCAAGGGACGGCCTGAGGGGTTTATTTTTCTCGGGTATGAGAGTGCCTCTTTACTATACATACACAAGTAATTATTAATAAGGCGACCTTCGGAGGGTTCGTAAAATCGAAAGTCCCCTACTTTTGATTTAAAATAAAAAACGCGCGGCAGCCCTAAGTTTGTTTAATACGACATACTTTAATTTACTTTGCTTTACTTTACTTTTTTTTTTTTTAATCTAATAAAGGGGAAAAAATTTAATGAGAAAAAATATGTTAGAAAAATGTCCAATTTTTTTCACATTTATCAAAATTTTCTTGCGCCAAAATCTTTCTTATACGATTTTCTATCTATGTTTAAATTTTCATACAGTTCGGATCAAAAAATGATGGTTTTCGAGTCGTTTTTGTTAAATTTTGGGTAGTTTTTTCCAAACAAAAAAAAAATAAAAAATAAAAAATTGAAGGATTGAGAAATTTAAAAAATGACCTCTTCAAAGTACAATCTAGAGGCAAATCCGGTTTCAAAAAGTTATTGATCGAAACTTTTGGACAAGTATTTCCATACGAAAAGTTGTACACAGAAAAAAAAAAAATAAGCATCATTGTAAAAACACTAGCTTCTTCACTTCGTTCAGAATCTAAAACCGCATCAGTTATTTACCGTATTGTTTGACATGATATTTTGATTGTCGATTTGATGATTGCTCGTCCTGTGGTGCGAAGGCATAGTCGTCCAGTTACGCGACGACCAACAAGTGATTGTTCTCTGACACGGGCACGGTCCGGTGTAGTGGGCGGTGTCCGGTTGCTTCGGTGTACTGGTACTGGAAAAAGGGCGTAAAACGTAATAATTATTGTATTATTATTATTAGGTATTCGAAGCACTGCTCGTTTTCGACTCGCACGCACGCGCGTTCTAAGACCAGGCACGCAAATAAAATATGTTTATTTCAAGGGATGGCGATTCAACGTTTTCGGAATGTTTAGGATTCATAAAAAAAAAAAAAAAAAAAATTCAATCACGTTGTTCACTATTATTTTTTAAGTAGGTATAATTATTGAAGTATCATGATTAATTTGTTTTACGTATAATTCGTTTATTTATGTATATTTATATTTGCTGTTCAAATTTATACTAATGATTTTCTGTTATTGATTTTTTATATTAATATGTATTTAAGTAGGTATTTAAGGAGAAAAAGATAAATGTAAATGTGTTGTAAATAAGGTATGTAACTTCTAGGCCTCCAATCGAGTTTTAAACTCAGTGAGGCCTAGTAATGTTTATTGATATTGAAATAAATAAAATAAATAAATATACTCATTGACTATTGTTAATCAATGCCCATCACGAGGTAGATTAAGCCCTTAACACTGGAATTTTCGTCATAAATAATATTATATAACTATAATATAATATTATTATGTATTGTATATAATATTTATGGTCTACTTTCAGATTTTGCATTCAATTTTTCCCTTTTATACTAATAATTTTGAGTAATTTTTTACATTACGGGTTTTT
>JAIPRM010001214.1:0-40583 GCA_025469315.1 Stegophylla sp. TES_Ste_2020 | reverse complement strand
CTATATTATTAATTTTATTTTTTTAAATTACATTCATGATAAAAGCTAAAATTTTTAACCATTTTTATTATATTATTTATTATTATTTTTACAAAAAAAGAAAAACTGCTGAATTGAAAAACTGTATAGTTATTATATTATTTATTATTATTTTTAATTTTTATAAAATGGGAAGGAAAATTGAAAATGCTTTTTACGGATATACCCGGGAACCAATTCGAATACACCGTTCGCCTCGATCTCTGCTAAAATGTGTTACAAATCGTTCGGTCGCATAAACGCGTAAATATTTTTGGCTACGGATCGGATGAAATCGAGTACGAGTACGAGCGTATTGGTGAAACATACCGGTAATCGTCATATTATTATTATTATTATTATAAATATATTTTATGGAATTTAGAAGAACGACGTCTTGAAATATTTTCAACGCTGCTTCGTGCAGTTTTACGTGTTTCTACGATTGCACATTATCGACTGCTGTGCGTACTCGCCACCAACGCCTCCAGGGTGGTAGAATTTCACGCCTGATTTACGATATTGATTCCCATACGGATACAATATCATTTTTTCTTTTGACGTTTTGTGCAGATATTAAAAATGTCGTGCGGCGTCGGTACCTAACTGTAATAACTGCGTTTATTATTTGACATTACTCCGTAGGTAGATTCTAGCCGCACAGTTAGGTCACAAAAAGAAAACGACTGAAAGACTAAAAATAATAATAGGAACTGTTTTGACCGCACCAAAGGTCCAATAAAGGTACACCCACGTCCGGTAACGGTTAAACGGGGACAATGCGCGAGAGAAATCGTGTATTCAATATCGGAGGCAAAGTGTCGATATTTCACGTATAGAAAACGTCTGGACGACAATAATAATAATAATTGCAAATCGTATAAAACGCATAATGGGCGAACAAGAGAGACGTCCTCGAACACACGTGTAACACAACGCAACAAATGGTGTCTGGCGCGGAGCGATGTAGTTACAGAAAATTATTATCGCATTGTCGTGCTGAGCCGCTCGGATTACTACAATACTCGTAGAAAATAATATATTATAATGGTCACGATACGGTCCGAATTTAATGCTACGGACGTGAGAGACACTCGAAAATTAATTGCGGCCGAAGTGGACTGCGGGGGTTTTCGCGTGTCCTCCTCGCACCCGAAACAGCGTGATACCGGCGAATTCGGGACTTTCGTTTTTATGTTGTGCAACCGTTGCACTGCCAGTGATTTGCCAACGGACGCGAAAACACCGCCATAGTTATTATTGTAAAATAACAATAATATAATAATATATATTTTACTGAGCCAATTGTCGACCACGTGCAACAGTGTTCCCTGCGAAGGAAAATCCGGAATTTTAACGATTTTTATGTTTTTTTTTTTTTTGCAGTGTCCTCGAGGAGCGCAGCGGGATCGGACGCACTGCCCCGAAATCGTGGAGGTCCATATTATACTTCATTCTCTCTGTGTTGGAACTGTATTTTTTTCCTCCCCCTCTCTCTCTCTCTCTCGCTCTATCTCTCTGTGTGCAGTCCGTAATGCGATTTACCGCTCGTGCCCTTTTGGATTTTTCGAAAATATATATACTACCCGACGAATGTCCGCTTTCTCTACGCGCGAGAACCTAGGGGACGGGGGGGGGGTGGAATGGAGAGAGATAGACACATTTTTGCACTTTCCGCCCCGCGGGGATGTTCATCGCGTTATTCGCACCACCGGGTTTCTCCTCGTGTAAATCACGATATTTGTCCGAGGACGAGGGTGAAAACGGTAGTGGAGAAAAAAAAAATTATGAAACACACGTAGTATCGCGTGTACACGTGCTGTACTGTATATGCTCGTATCTGGTGTGTGTGTGTGTGCAAAAAGGGAAAATAAGAAATCGTGTTTTTTCCCCATTGTCGCGCCTATATACACGTGTGTGTGTGTGTGTGCGCGTGTGTGAGCGCGTGTACTCGGCCAAGACCACCCGGTGGGACTGTGATGTCTCAATATTGTACGTGTACGTGTACATGTGTGCACGTGTGTGCGTGTAAGTACACGTGTTTGTGTGTGTGTGTATGTGTGCACGTGTGTGTTTGCACAGCCGGTTCCCGGAGAAGTATATTATATCGTGCCAAGAGGTCGTAACTTGCAAGGCGAAAGTCTTCGCGGGTACGACGAATTATTATTATTATCATTGTATACGTCTTATGAAACGTTATTAAAATATTAGCCGAATACAATAATAATAATAATAATAATAATATGGTATCGCGTTACGCGTTTTTTTATTGAAATAATGCCGCGCGAGAATCGTGCATCGACAACGGTCGGTCGCGGCTACCGCACAGCTGGACCGAGTCCAAAACAGTATTTTTGATCAGAGTAAAAGGTACGAAAACGGGCGACCCCCTATCCCCCTCCCCGGGAACTAGATGACGGTGAGAAACAATAAACACTAAATTATTATTATTATTATATGTGTGGGTTTATTATACGACGTGTTCGTGATAGTGATGTTGCTTGGTAATATTACTTAAGGAAGGTTAGTTAAAGTTAGTAATTTTTCGAAAAAGTAATTTTTTTAAAATGCTTTCCCATTTTATCGGTACTTTTTTTTTCACTGGGTTTTATGTTAAACACTACGAAATGGTATGAGCTTAGTTCCACTGAGTTTTTTAGTGGTCAAAGTGATTAACTGAACACACACACACAGCATACCCTAACAATATTTTATTAATTTGTACTAGCCGCTGACAAAATAGAATGATAGGTAATAATTCTAGAGAGCCTATGTATAGGATCCCTAGATAATTCTATATTTTTTTATAAAATGACAAGAAACCTTAAAGATAACTATATTCATGTTGCGGACAGGGGTGAATTTGAGAGGAGGGTGACGTAGCGATCACCCCCCCTCCTTGGACTTTTTTCTTAATTCCCCCGTCACCCTAGTAATATGTGCCAACATGAATTCTAAATATGACCAATTTTTATTTGTGGAACAACTGTAGCTGATATGATATTTTCTAAGGTTTGGAAATTAATATTGACTAAAAAAAATGATTTTTACAACAATGTTATGTGGTATTATAATGATATATTATAATTAGGTCTTGAGCATAATAAAAATTACTTCTATCACTGATTATTTACCAAACAGAAAATGGAAATACTACAACTTCCGTGCACTTGTCATACATATTATTTTAAGTAAACTGATTAAAATATTGCAGTAGACCACGTTTGTATAATAAAACACCATTTAGTAAATTGGTATACAAAGAAAATATCAGAAATTTGGCATTATAGAAAATCGCTCCCTTTACCCACACACCATACACAAGAGGGCGAAGTCTTGTTGAATTATATCTATGATACCAATTCGCCACCCCTTAGATGTTCTTCAGATCCAGCCCTGGTTGCAGAATTATTAATTATTTTTTCTTTAACCTATGAAAAGATAATATCACCAATAAAATAAAATTTTCCTGTCTGCAAATCTATATTACTCAAATTTAGTAATAATGAGCAATATTACTGGAAACTTACTGAAGAAAGTTTCCCAGACGGTAATTTATTAACATCACTAGTTCGTGAGACGTACTCTCGTGCTTTAATAATAATTTGTGGACACGTTCATACCGTAAGAGAGCAGAAATATCGTGTTCACCTCCGTCGTGCATCGCTGTAATTACGCGTGCGTCTTAATATGTAAATTTTATTTACGAGTGTAGTACTTGCAGTTTTGATTATCATAAAGTATTACGATGCGCGTTTGTTCATGTTATACGCGTCGTATTAACGCCGACTTTATGAGCTTCAACGTGACACGAATGTTTCGTGCAAAGTAGTAAACACTTTTTACAATGAAAATAACAATTATATATTTTGGGAGAAAAACACATTTTTAAAAAAAATAAATAAATAAGACAGGAGAAAAAAATCAGAAAGGGAGATTGTAAGCATCTAAATACGAGACGTTTATATTATGTTGAGAACTTTTATCTGACAAACATTTCCATATAAAAATTCCTATGGAATCGTTGTGTACTTTATTATAAATTTATCAGTTTAGATTATAATAGGGTTTCGTAACTGAATTTACAAGTATAAAACACTTAACAACAGCAAAGATGAAGATGGCAATCGAGATGATTTGATAATGTCTTTAAGCCATTTCAAAATTAGGAGTATTTTGTAATATGAAGCGAAACAATTTAACGCATACGCCTTTATATGAATATCAGTAACATATTAATAACGTCATTCAATGTCGTTTGTCTTGCAAATAAATTTAACAAATTTTTTGGTCCCGCATTAGGCGGTTTAAAACATTGTTTTAGCTCGTATAAATCTATTTTTTCAGAAACGCGAAACATTCGGAACAAATAAACGACCTTCTCGCGTATTAGCGTTATTAGCTGTAATTATTTTACCATCAAAATGGATGTAATAGAGAATGAGAATTGTTGATGCGCTTTAGTTTTTGCTCATAGTGTACGCGAATTCGGATTCCACGTCATCCCCAATTATCACGGGGACCAGAGAGCGGGACGAGATTGAAAGAAGCTCAGTATTAAAACTCAATATTTGGGGCGGATGGGGAGCAAATCAATCTTCGACGTACAAAAGGAGAAAGATTATTACATTCAATCGGGGAGTAGTCGTCCTAGTCCCTTTGGCCCCAAATCTCTTTGGCTCCCCCCTTTTGCTCTGCAGACGTCATAGCCATCCCTATAATCCGGCTCTGTGAAACGCTGTGCTTCAGACCAGCCGAAAATTCGAATAAACCAAAACATAATATTAATAATCACATCGAGTATTAATTTTCTCGAGCCAAAATAAACACTGAGCGTTTTACGACCAATACTAGACTGTAAAAAAAAAATTATAATAATATTATCGTCGTGTAAAAACGTTATTATTATTATTATTATTATCATTGTCATACTGTGAAGATGACACACTACGAGTACGCCTACCCGTGTAGCAGAGATATTATTATAATAAACACGAATTACTGCGGTATATAATACGATACGGCGTGCTGATGACGACTTTATGCGAGCGGAGCGATGGCGTCGTCGTCGTCGGCTTTCGGTGGCCCAAAAACCAGTCGTCACTCCGCGGGTGTGTGCACGCGAGGGGCCAAGTTGACATCATATTACATATTATAGAAAAATAAAAATAAAATAAATAAAAAAAAATTGCTCGTCCGGACGGCGAAAAGAGAAACACAATATTAACGACGGTAATAAAAAATAACGACGGTATCGTTGCTGCTGCTGATGTTGCTGCGGTTTAGGTATTATAATATCGGCGCTATTAAACTGCTCACGTACACGCACGGCGCTGCATTACACGTGGACTTATATGACTTCCGGGCAGGAGTGGACAGAGTCCGAGTATACAATATATACCTATGTTTAGGAATCCGGGGACGGTAAAGGATTTTTCATTTTTTTTTTCTCCCAAGATTTATAGTACGTATACAGCTTTTCAAACGTAAAATGTGATATTTTAATGGGCCAACGACTTTGAATCAATGATTTTGATTTTGACTTCTTTTTTTTTTTTTACTTTTATACTTATGAGGGTATTTCTACGTTTTGATTTTTTCAAAAATGCGTCTTCGAAATATTTCGGAAATTAATAACATATTCCCGAGCAATGGGAATATTTACTATTAGTTGAAGTATAAGTTCATAGAGAACACTCTCATTAATGTAATTAAATTTTTGTCAATTAAAACATAAATTATGTTATCCTCATTTTTGATATGACTACTGAATTCTAATGTATATTCTGCAAAACATGTTATTTTGATATTGAATAGAGAAAAATTCCTATAGAACTGAATTGTGAATGAAATTTTTTCATGCGAATGAATATGGTTGTAAAATCAACAGATCTTTCACTTTACTCAGAATCTAAAAACATACCAAAATATTCACTGATATATTTTAATAAGTGATTCCGTGTTATAATAATTTAAAAAAAAAAAACAACACACACACATCAGATCTCTGACAAAAAATTACTACGATAATTAAAAATTAATTTCAATCCTAAAAACAGCAGTTATACTTGAAATCGATAAACTCGATTTAATTTTGGGTTATACGATATTATACAGTCTTGTGTGGACGAGTTAGTGAACCTAATTGAGTGGCTAACTGATAAAACGGTAAAAGAAAAAGAAGAAAAATCCCATTCGGGAAAGAAAAATAAGTTGTGGAAATATTATCGATAACATCCCCCGAGTATACATAATATTTTCTTTCTCTTGGAAATATATATTCCCACGGCACATCACTGTTTAATAATATCTAATAAAGAATGAAATGACATTGGTGACGAGTATTTACACAAAGTTCTCCCAAACGCAATGTGATTCTCGCCCAAGCAAAAATGTAGTAATAATTCGCCCAAACGCATTACGCGTCGTCCGCTCAGCAGGATTCGCAGGAATCGAGACACACGAGATCCTTGGGGTGCGGGGCCTAATTTTCCGGGCAAAAATATTTTCTCGAAAATGCGCGTTTCCGCCGTTTTTGCCGTCGCCGTATTTCTTTTCGGTTTCGGCAATAACGGTCGATAAATCACACGGAATCGCCAAAGTTTTTCGAGCTCTGCAGTGCTTCACGCAGCACCCCCCCCCCACAGGCCGTACGGAAATTTAAATTTATATATACGCGAGACGCGTTACGCGACTGCCGCTCCGTTTGATCCGGAAATAATAGCTCACGACGAACATTGGAAATAACGCACGTCGTCGTTTTCCGACCGTTTTCAATGGAGTCGAAAACATCCCCTACCCCTGCGCCGCATAAATATTTCGACATAACCTCACCCGTCACATAGTGTTAGAAAATAAAACTGTGAGTTTGCGTTTCGTTTCGGGCCTTTTTAAACCGGTGTTGAGTCCGGATAAGTAATTTTTTTTTTCTTTTTTAACTAGACAAAAGTATAGAGATGATTTTTGATTGAAATTTTTCTAGATAATGATATTAGATAACTTATATGCAAATTTATCCAGGTAAAAGACAAAAGGTAAACATATTTTAACCTGGATAAAAAACAGATAGTTATTTTTTAAATCGTTTTTTTAGTTTAAGTATTTTTTACTTTAGTTTTTTATTACTCGAGCTTGTTTATTATATATTTTTATTAATAAGGAACATAATATAATAGTACAAAATTGAAAAATTTTGAAATGTTCAATTAAATAAATAAAATATTCAAATAAATATGTACAGGTAAATCAATTATTTATCTTATACAATTCTACAGGTAATTCATATATTATTTATCTAGAAAAAATAAAAGATAGACACGTTTTCATTTAAATAATTTTACCTAGATAAAACCCAACACTGTTAACAATTCGATTATTCCGCCCCTATTGGGAAATTTTCAGTTTATATTTGATTTGATGCATAATGTGTGCGCGTATAGTGAAAGTATATAGGTGCTATTAACGGCGAATTTACTAGGGTTGCAGAGGGGTTATTATGCAGGGACCAATCGATTGTAATAAGTGGCCCTTTAATGTCCTCTAATGAGTATCCGAAACTTATATTTGAAAAATATGTATTTTGTGATCATTATTTTTTTCTTTCTTCTTTTTTCTTTTTTTTTTGCTTATTAAACCACCCTAAGCAATAAACTTAATTTTAAAAAGCAAAAAATAAAAAAAGAATAAATGATAACCAAAAATATTTAATATTTCAGAACAAGAAGTATTTAAAATATTTATTTTTTTTTTTTGAACAAGGGACCCAAGAAAATCTACTTCACCAAGAGGGTATCTCGAGTTATTAATAGGATACGAAGATCACCTATTGGTTATGAACATAAAATTATAATTTACATAACAATATATACTTTAGTTACACCGGATTCTCGTCGACACGGTCATCTTGTGTATATATATATATATATATATATAGGTAACCAATAAACAATATCACCGCTGCCGCAGCTATACAAATAAAACGTGTTCAAAGCAATAAACCGAAAATATTTTAACATAAATTCGAGATTAAAATGTAATTTATTATTAGTGCGCGTCTCGTACAACTTTGAGCTGGAAGAAAGTTAGACAATTATTATCGGTGGGACTATTTTTTCTTTTTCAACCGATACTCGTACAATTTATTATGTTTCATAAATAACAATGTGATGCTAATGATATTTATTTTATGCGTATATTCTTATATATTAAATACACAAAAAAAAAAAATTAAAATAAATAAATAAATAATAATAATTTATAGTCCGAGTGAACATCTTATAATACGCCAGCTGAACACGCCAACGTTATTCTTGAGTATCAGAAAAGTAATAATTATGTTATGTTATTAAAAACGAGGAAAAATAATATGACGTGGATTTTCAAACAAAAAGTATTAATATACTCATAATATGCGTCATTAATGTGCAGCTCTTATTTCTATATAAAAATAAACAATAATAAAAAAATGTAATTATTTTTTCATGCATTAATAAATCTATTTGACTTAATTTTATTCAATTATGTTGTATTAATATCGAATTAAATGTAATATTTAATAACTTTTAAAATTTAAGTTTAATGTAATTTATAATTATATAATCTATATTCAGAGCAAATAGCTGTCAAATATTTATGCACATTATACCTAATAATAAATACATACACGTTCTTGTCAAATCTATTATAGATTCTGCAATACAAAACAATAGTTATTCTGCTTATTCCGAAAATTTGTTCCTTGAAATGTTGACCCACCCCCAAAAACCTATTCGAGCCGATTTAAACTTTTCGAATTTCCAAACATTAATTCGAATGTACCGACTTACATTCATTTTATTGATTTGCAAGAAAATGTCACTGAACCATTACTTTTTGACAATAATATCCGATGAAGTTATAAATTAATTATATAATCATTAATAAGTCATTAATTTGCTTTTCGAATGAAAAGAAGAGGATGAACTATATATTTTATGTTGGTAATGTTATGCACAAACCGTCGAAAGAACTCTCAAGACAGTAACAAAAGATTCAAGCATTTTATTTATTACAATAGTAAATCTGATGAAAAAGGATCAATTAAAGAACAGATGAGTAAAACCGAAATCAGACACTAAAAAAGATTTCGTTAATTATTTAAAAGTAATACTATTATTAGTATTATTAAATTATAATATTTCTTTGCATTTTTTTTTTTTTTTCAATCAATATACATTCGCATTTTATAACATAAGTAATGCTTATAAAACTTTTTTAAAACTTAACTCAACACTGTCATCGAAACTCGTTTTTTTTTAACATTGTGAACTTTCAAAGATGATCCGGTGACAAAGGGTGATAATTGGTACTAAATTACTATGTATTATAAAGATGATCTTTTTTCTTATTGAGACCCCACCCACCTCAATATCATTATATTACACCGCAAAGTGTGTGTGTGTGTGTGTGCACTAGGGTGGTTCTTAGTTATAAATGAAGAAAAAAAAAATTATATTATTGAAGTCGCACCCCCCTAATTTGTTCATTACCCTAAGAAAGTAATTTACGCTAAATTTGATCATGATCACTCAGTCCCTTCACGTGCCCCAAAAGGGTTGAAAAGTGGATAGTTTTATAGTTTTTTTTTTAACTTAATTTCAAAACTATAGCACTTAGCCTAAAAATGTATAGCACTTTAAACGTAGAACGTGATGAGCTTAATAAAAAAAAAGTATTTATTAAATTTCTTTTAAGTCTATTATTTTCTGAGAAAGATAATAAAATACAAAATATATTTAGTTAATTTGGATAAATCGATTATTTACGACAGTTATTTAACTATATATTTGACGAACGGTTAGAGATATATGATAATTTGTCCTGTATAAAAACTAAATAAAATTAAATTTCCCAATTAAAAAATTTCTGAGTAATACTGTGCACACTGTGCGCACACACAGGTACGGTGAAAGTGTACCGACGGCCCGAGACAGTGTTAGACACTTCGTTCTAGCCTCAGATCCATCAATTACAATAATATACGCGTATACACAATATTATAATATTATGTAATAAATGTTAAACGCATTAAGGGATCGTTTATTATACGTCGTCGTTGATGAGTGTGATGTGGTATCGATCAGCGCGCGAACACACGTGTGCGACATTTTCCTACATATTATTATAATAATATTTTATAACGATTCGACGACGACGAACGACCGCGTACTTGACCCCTTATGTACTGGAAATAGTACAAGCGCAGCGATAATAATAATTTCGTTCGTACCGAGGCGAGGAGTTCGCGGGATGTGGTCGTGGGGAGGGGGAGAAGCATAATAAATTAATAATTCGTAGGCGGATAAGTAAATATTTGAAAATTTCGAGACGGTAAACATAAAATGACGATAAATCATATTATTATTATTATTATTATTATTATTAATCTTTTCAATTGCTCGCGTCATTGTTGCGCCTAAATGTACGCCGTGTGTAATTTATTATTCATATTCACCGTAACAATAATGATGATGATGATGATGATAATAATAATAAGACTTTTTTTTTCTACGACGACGACAAGACGCGTGACAGCCGCGGTGGACCGCGAGTTTACAAATCGCGTTCTATCCGCAAAGCCCGACAGCGTGTATTTTTGGGCATTCGACGATTTTTTGTTTTTAACGGTCCGTACACACATTAGTAGGTATCATAGGCACAACTGGACCTTTGAATGGGGTGGGGGACTTGAGTCCAGTTTGTAAAATATAAAATATGACCTTCTTTTTTTTTTTTTTTTAATTTTTTTTTCTTTTGCTCTTTTGAATATCATTATAGTCTGTTTAAAAACAAAAAGAGCCAAAATTACTTGGGTCAACCCCTTTTCGGCCAATATATATGTCTTTCCTTTTTCGCCAATAATCCCTTTTTGGCCAGTATATTTTTCATTTAAATTCAGGAACCATTTCTTAATTAATCGTTTCCCATATTACACGTTAATTGTAATAGGAGTGACATTAGTAATAATATAACTTTTATTTACTTATCGTATGTATAAATATCAAAAACGACGATATCTATACCAAGGAGCGGATCCGAGGGGAAGGCTATGGAGGCGATCGTTTATTACAGAAATTTTAAAATGCATGCATTCTAAGAATGCTTAATACGTGTGAAAATGTATTAATTTTATATATAATATTGATATTTTTTTTTGTCTCATCGCTCCCTACAAATTAAGGTCCTGGATCCGCCACTGATCTACACCTAGTTTTAGTACCCCCCCCCCCCTATGAGAGTTGCACAGTCCAGAACCAGATAAGGAATTATATTTAAGACCAAATTCAGTCTGATAATGTACCTTATTGTGTCCGATAATTCGCCTAATTTAGTTCCATAAAACTGCTATAGTTGGGTTCAGGTTTTTTTTTTCATTGTTGTCTGATATGAAAGAAGTAGTACATCGATTTATTGGTAACGATAATTAACGATTATCAAATGGAAATGTCCCCTCATTCCACAGAAAATCAAGGGATGTATATAGGTTGAGAAGAGCGAAGTGACGGCACCGAGGAGCGTAGACCCGAATACCAAAATACTCGCAAAAACTGTTAATTTACGTAAATTTATGAATCACAAAAATGAATGATACCGTAGCATACTCACGCTTTTCGTATTGTGTATACAACTATTAAAAGTGGTTCCTGAAATGTTGGAAAGTGGATTTTAACGAAAAATCTACTGGCCGAAAAGAGAGACGACTGGTGGTACACGACTTTCCCGTTTCCACTTATTTCAGTAGACATTTCTAATTTTTTTTTTTTTTTTTTTTCTTTATTTTGCTTCTATCGTTAAAATTCTTCGCTCGAGTCGCTGCAGCGTGGCCGTGATAGTGTTCTCCAATCGTCGCGTCCAAGATCCCGTGTACGAGCGTCGTGCGTATATTGCGTACGTTTCAGTAACCACAACGATAACAAAGTGTAAAAAAAAAAAAAAAAATGAAAATAAAAATAAAAATTCTACGAGCAAAAAAAAATCATCCGCAGTGAAATCAATCCGTTCGGCCGACAATAATAATTATTGTCCGCCAGCCAATAACTATTTCTCTGTGCGAATTACCGTATCGTAAATACGGGGAAACGACGTAGGGGTAACGTATACACGTACACCTGTGCTGGAATCGGCGACGCGGGTCCTTAATTTCTCGGGGCCGACATTCGTACACACAGACACGTAGAAACACGGATACACAGACGCACACACAGGCACAGACACACTGATACACGGGCACACACACACACACACACACACACACACATACACCCGCACACAAACGAAAACAATGTAAATTAAAACATATTATACACGTGTGTACGAGACACGACGTCACGACGATATAAAGTCGGTACGTAGTAGTCGTATAACACTGGGGCGAGACGTAGAGAGACAATAGGCGACGTTTGGCACGTGCATTTGTTATGTGTCTAAAACGCGGTCGGAAAACGTTAATTCGTGATGTCATTGATGCAAGTGAGCGGCGGCGGTGGTGGAGGCTGAGTTATACGTTTCCCGGCCAAGTCGCGTATATTTTTAACGGCCTGTGACAAAAGTCAACCGCGGTGGTGTGGGCAGGTCACGTGGTGTATATACTAGTATTTACGCATAAACATACGTGTGTGTGTGTGTGTATGCATATCTATACGAAAATGTGTTTATTCAAGTGTGTGTGTGTGTGTGTTTTATATTCTGTGTTTAATTGACATCGGTCGTGGTCCGTAAAAAGACGAAGACGAAGAGAAGGATGTGATGGAGGCAAAAGAAATAAGAAGAAAATATTATACTGCTCGTATTTTTTTTTTCTTTTGTGCGAAACGACGCGCCAGTTCCAGATTAATGACTAATTAAAATAGCGTTGTTATTATATATATAAATATGTATATGAAAAAAAAAAAAAAAAAGATGAAAGGGAAGGACGTGCGCAATATAATTAGAAATCGCGTCAAAATAACACATCAAAAGGCTTCGGGCCCCAACGCCTCTCTCGGTCGCGTCACACGCGTGTACAAAATACACACACACACACACACACACACACACACACATGTGTATAGTATAATGTGACGATATTTAAGCGTACTCTCAGATTATTATATTACTATGGCGTTACGGTTATGAGTAGAGAGGTTGGAATAATATTCTTTTAAAATAGCCAAAATAAGATTCTCATAAAATATTTGAAAATTTTCTTTTAATAATCTTTCATTAGTCATAGTAATGTATGCAAAAAATATGTTTTGCCGTTATTATACGATTTTTTAGCAAAATAATCAATTTTAATACAAATCGTAAATGTTTTAATAGTAATTAAAAATGTAACGTCTAATTACCTTCATAGTTATGCATTGAATTTGTTTAGATACATTAAACGTATTACAAATACTGACCTATTACAATAACTGATGTGATTACTTGCATGCAATATATTATCAAAAAAACTAACCGTTAATAAACGAACGTTCTTATAATATTGTTCGCGGCGTTTATTTTTTTAGAATATTTCTAATTTCTAATATATCCTAATTTCTAAAAATATTTCTGAAAATAATCCTCGTCAGTCGTCACGAATCATGTGTGTGTGTGCGCGCGTGAATTCGGAACAATTAATGAGATGCAGTTTTGTTAATCCGCAGATATTACAACGACGACGACGGTGGTGAGTGTGGGGGTGGGAAGAAAAAACTCAACAAAAATCTGTCTCAGACCCGGTTAATTCGTCGACGATGACAAATGTCGCGAAAAACCGTCGTCGGAGGCCATAAGTCGGCGTTGATAGTTTATTTGTTTATCCGCAAGCGTCATAATGTGTATAACAAATTCGCGACTCGAATTAAAAGCGATAAATGTAAAATATATAAAACACCAAAGTGCAGAACTCTCGAAAGTATTATTGTAATGGTTCGCTGTGAAAATAAAATATTATGAAACGATTTTTCGCCGTAACGTAAATTATTATCGTATTCTGTTTTATTATATTATCATAAACACAAATATTATTTTCGCTCTCTCGCATACGAATTTTATTCCAAAAATATAACAATTAGAAAAATCGGATGTTTGTGACTTCGCATGTTTTTTTTTTTTCTTAGCGCAGCCATAATACAAATTTTGTCCACAAATGCAATTCAAATGCAATTATACAAATTTATTTCGCATATATTTGCATATTTGAAACACTATGATACATATAATGAATAACAGATAGCATATTAATAAGCTTAACGATGGTCAATGAAAATTGACCATAATTTGAAAAAAAAAATATATTTTAATACTTAAAATTTATAAACATACTTCTAAATCTAGAAATAATCACCACATTATGCTTTCATATGTCGAAAAATGTCAAATATACAAATATATGCGAATTTTGAACATATAAAAGCATAGTGTGTTGATTATTTTTAGATTTAGTAACATATTTATAAATTTTTAATACTATAACACATTTTTTTTTTTTTTTAAATTATAGTCAATTTTCATCGACCATCGCCAAGTGTATTAATATAATACCTGTTATATTTATTAAATGTATTGTAGTGTATCAAGTAAAATTGTATTAGTTAAGTTGCGCAGCAAGTAAACGATTTTTGGTAATACAACACTTGAACACCGTAAAACATGATCGTGCGTAAATCATAGAAAAAAAAAAACGCCAACGATGAACAAAGCAATTGTCAATAACTGAAAATACGGACTATTAACGTTTAAATAAGTATTTATTTTGAATTAACATTTACGTTTTTAAATTATGAACGAAGTGAAGAAATTAGTGTTTTTACAATGTCGTTTATTTTATTTTTTTGATGTATACACTTTTTCGTCTAGATTTACTTGGCCAAAAGTTTCGATCAGTTACTTTTTGAAACCAGATTTGCCTCTAGTTGGTACTTTAAAGAAGTCATATTTGAATTTCTCAATTCTTCAATATTTTTTTTTTGGAAAAAACTGCCCAAATTTCGTCAAAAAATACTCAGAAACCATCATTTTTGGTTTTTGGCAAAAATTTGTTGAAATGTGAAAAAAAAAAATTTGGATATTTTTCTAATATTTTTTTTTCTCATAATTTTATTTCCCCTTTATTTATTAGGTAAAAAAAAAAAAAAAAAAAAATGAAAGTAAAGTAAAGTAATAACGAGAAAGTCGGACATACTTTGCACCACGGATATTCTTCGCTCTTCGGGTCAGATACTCATGGTGGGTGTGTTGGAAATTACGACTATTATATTGTTCTTTATATTATTAACTTATTTCGTTCAGAAACGTCTTATCGAAGAAACGATTCATCGTTTTTTTTTTTTAAATTCTACAAACCCATCAAGAGTATCTTACCCGAGGAGCGAAGAATATCCGTGGTGTGAAGTAATGTCCGGCTTTCTTGCCTTTACTTTACTTTACTTTACTTAACTATTCATGTATTTTTTGAAAAAAAAAAAAGAAGATAGGTATATCCAATACATTTTAAGGCCTATAACTGCATATTTTGTCATTTTTAAATGCATATTTCAGTGATATTTCGGTCATTAACATGCGAAATCTAAAATCTAATAATATAGTATCTAATAATACACAACGCTCGTATATTTCCATTGCATATTATATTATACTAAGAGTAATTTATAATACTAAAGTCCCACAATTCTCGTACTCTCGTCTCGTATCAAATGCATAACTGTTATTAATCAACTTTAACTTAACGCAAACTCAACGTTTATTCACCGAATTAATAGCGTTAATACGTTCTAACCATTACTTTTCATTATTTTTTTTTTTTTCTTTAATAATAATTTACAATATTATACACGAGCATTTATTACTACGACTTTTTTCTGTGGACGTCGAATCAAGATAACAGCATTAAATAACGCTCGTTTAATTAATTGATACTATTTTCAATTACATTTTACTTCACACCGAGAAATGAAAATAAAAACCCTAACGTTAGAGAAAACTGGGCTCGAGAATTAATTTATTTCACATTCAAACCTGTATAAAATAATGATAATTTACAATTCACGCGCGCTGTAAAATGTACATTTACCCGCACAGACTTTTATTTGACACGAAAATGATTTATTAACGTAAATGCTTGATACCGCCACCGTCAAGCGTATGTGCGTCAGCGAGCATAATGTGTAAAATCCACGTTCGTAGGCGGAAAATTTCTTACCATTTTGTATTTTGTATTTTTTTTTTTATTTTTTTTTTTTTTTTGTAATTACATTTCGTACGAGTTGATTGTAACCGTGTTTGATCATCACGCGTGAGAGGCTTTTTCTAATGTGCAAAACAACAATTAATGGCCGTATAATCTGTTTTCCTCTAAAAATCACATTTCATTTTCCTCCACTGTCCATTTTCCGACAAATTATTGTCTATTCCGTTTTGCTCTACTGACCGATGCACTTCCCGATTATCCGTTTTCTAAAAATGGAAAATATAAAAATCTAGTGTTTCACAAGCCTACACTTACTGTTCTTGAACAAATTATTGATTTTCGAAAAACGCTTATAGGTAGGGATGTAATGTAAAAAAAATTTAATAATAATAAATAAATAAAGACAAAAATATTCATAAAATAATCCAGTGGTTATTAATAATCATGGCGTATTTTAATTTTTATTGATTATTATAGTTTAAAGTATATTTCCAAAATTAATGATTTATTTGTAATTGAAATTTATTAATTTAATATTTTAAAAACAATAAATAATAAATACACACTGAAATTCTGGAAAAATATTGATAAAAACCATTTGCACTTAATATTTTTTATTTTTAAATAATAGTTTTATCACAGTAAATTACAGTTAGTTTATAGGTAGGTACTTAAAAATAAAAAATATTATTATTTTTTAATTGTAATCCATTTTTTCAACAATTAATACATACCTGTTAAATAAAAAAATTAAACAAAATGCATTATTTTTGACGTTTATGCATAGAAAAGTTTGATTTTTAACAGTTACCGAATATTTATTTAGTTATTTATTTTTAATTTATCGTATTGCCTTACATATTGCTTGACGTAATATATTTGTTTTTTTCACGTTTTCAGAACGCAAACGCTTCTTTTATTTGAAGTAATATGCGGAAAGTGATGGAGAACGGTAGGAAAAAGGATTCAATTTTTTTTTTTTAATTTGGAGGAATACGAACAGTGGAGGAAAATGAAATTTGTCCCGTACCAAAAATAATCCCGTACCAACAAATAATATATGCTTCACTAGTTTCATAAATATACGTATTTTTTAACGCTTTACCGTCACGTCAGTTGTCGCTAATTTTTGTCACTGAATGTTTTGTTTTCTCAAGTTTTTAATTTACTCCGTCACCGTATTGTTTCAATAGCAATTATTAGTCTTTATAAAAAAAAAAAAAAAAGTAACAATAAAAAACGTCGACGACGCTCGTTATGTCCGTATGATGTAAGTGTACGCGTGGCGACCGACGAGTGTTTAATATAATAATTCACTGTACTTGTGAAATCGATACTCATGCGACCGGAAAATTACCATTTTCATGAATCGTAGTATATTACCTACCATACACGTAGGTATTATTTTCTGCGTTTCAAAACCATCAATTAAATCGAACAGTGATTCAACGTGTTTGTTCGCACGTTTAAAATCATTACGAACACGATGCGTACGACGACGTTGTAACGCAGAGAATAATACATTATACAGGGTGTCCATATCACGATTTTACAAACGCAATGATTTTTATTATATCAATAATAATTTTTAACTTTTTTTTTGAAAATTACTACTACATAATATTGTGCTACAGCGATTATGTATAAATTGTTTTTTTTTTTTAGGTCCCAAACTTTCAAAATTTTTAATTCTCATACTCTAGTTTTCGAAAAAAATCAAAATAATCATTATTTTGTGAACTTGACTTTTAGAAAATTATTGGTGATTAAATCTCTAATAAATGTTAATTCGTTCACCTTCTTCGACATTTTTAAGTTTACGAATAATTTTTATAATTTTGTCAAATACGTCAAGATAATAGTGGCGATACTATATAACGTTGATATTATGACTTATCCGACAATATTATTCAATAATTCGCAAAATTAGAGTTTATTCCGAGTGTTATGTTACATTAGTAATTAAAAAGCCGGACATACTTCGCACCACGGATATTCTTCGCTCTTCGGTTCAGATACTCTTGAAGGGTGTGTATATAAATTTAAAGAAACGATAAATCATTTCTTCAATAAGACGATTCTGAATGAAAGAAGTTAATAATATACAGAACAATAATAGTCATTATTTTCAACACACCCACCAAGAGTATCTGACCCGAAAAGCGATGAATATCCGTGGTGCGAAGTATGTCCGGTTTTCTTGTCTATACTTTACTTTCTTTTACTTTACTTAACTTTACATTGCTTTGCATTACTTTACTTTATCTAATACATAACAAAAAAAGATTAAATAAGAAAAAGAAATTGAAGAATTGAAAAATTCAAAAAATGACTTTTTTAACGTACCAACTTGAGACGGTTTCAAAAAGTTACTGATTGAAACTTTTGGACAATTATATTTGTACGAAATTTGATAGACTGATTACAATATTGATTTTCACAAAAAAAGTGGAGAATTTTTACGGAGTTATCTTCGTTTAGAGCTTCATCTAAGATGTTAGGTTTGATGAAGTATTCTAGAATCTTTCGGATATTTTTGAGATCAACGACGGTCTTGAATGACGTCATGTTGAATGGTTATTTTGACATTTATAGCATGTGAGTGATTGGCCTTTACTAATATTATATTATAAGAACGCGTGGGTCAGGAAAGAACGTTCAATTCTCGCTCTGATTAGAATGACTTCTTATCGCCTGTTTAAGTTTTGTGGAATTTGCCACTTTTTGGTGTATTTTTTAATATTTTCCAAATAGTCAGAAAGTGGGACAAAATCTCAGTAAATTTGCTATGTTTATTGAGATTATTGTTTATTGTAGTATTGATTTTCAAAAAAAAAAAAAAAAAACAAAAAATTACAGTTATCAATAGACTAACAATTATTATTGCATTCGTCCAATCGTACTGGAACACCCTGTATACTAAACGTCATCCGTATCGGTATAATATAATTGGTCATTGTCGTGGTGCTAAACGAACATGAGTGATCGCGCCGATGATAGTAGTTCGAACAGACGTGAGCGAAGGATGTACGGTTTTAAATTATTATAGTTAATGAAGTGAATATATTATGTGCATAACTATAATTTCTCGTTGAAAATAATAGATACCTACGTAATTATTATGCGCGTACGGAAAACCAATACACAAAATTAATCGATAGTTCAACGTTTAATCGTTTAAATTACATTTTTTTTTTTTTTTCTTCTAAATATTTATCATACATTATTCATGAAGTAGTATTCGTTATTATACTTAGACCGAAAACCAAGTGAAAAAAAATAATAATAATACTAATAAACTATTACACATAAATCCACACAAAAAGTGGAATATCCTTTTAAAATGTAAATTTCTTCAATAATATTGTTTAACGTTATTTCCCCAGCTGCTTTGGCTAATTAAAATCTTCATTTGAACATATTATTTCTTTCTTTCGTTTTTTTTTTTTTTTTTTTTTTTTGTGAACACTTCATTATTATTTTTTTCATGAGAAAACAAATGGTGGAATATATTATTATTATTATTATTATTATTTTAATATAATTCAACCGTTTAAATTGTGTTCGTTTTAAACAAGCTTTATTTTTTTTTTTTTAATTTTTAAAACAAGATACATAAACACTGTGCGCCAGGTATAATGTTCTCGTGGTGAATAATAATAATGAATACACAACGACGTCGTTTCACCGACGAAATTAAATATCGTTTTCGTGTGGAGTTCTTTTCGTTTATTTTAATGAATATACATATTTTACGGTTTACGGACTGCGGCAATTATTATTACTCGCGGGTATTGGAAAAAAACAAACAAACTGTAAAAATAATAATAATAATAATAATGCGGGTGCATTTAACACAGCCAAACAATTATTTTACGATTAATTATGTAATTAACGGTTAATTAATCGAATTAACGTTTTAATGTCCAACGACGCGGAATAGGTCGTCACGACGTGTCTATTAGAATATTATTAAAATGTTTTCCGGACGAATTAAGTTCGAATGCAGCAAAAACTATAATAAAAACAAAACGAACGATTGGATGGAAATTTCTAAGAACAATCAAAAACGTTTCCCCCCTCCCCTCCGTCGACAGTGACGTGTATATATAATAACAAGAATAATATCGCCCGAAGAGTTTTTAGGGTTTTGACGAAATTAAAAAAAAAAATAAAACGATTTTCAAACACAATACGATAAATTATAATGTGTCGAATTTTCGATTATCGTTTCTGGCGCACGGAGCCCAGGACACGCGAACAATACCCGGAATAATAGCAATAATAATTTTGACTGATATAAACACAAAAAAAAAAAAAAAAAAAAAAACAATAGACGTGAATCGCGCGCGCTGGTGACAATATCTGTTTACACGGTTACGACACGACAATATTGTTATGATTGTAACGCATTATTTTCGTGGGTGAGCGCACGCGACGTTAAAATAATAAATAATCGACCGTTGGGGCGGAGGGGGGTGAAAACGACTTTTATGGTAACGATAAAAAAGTACAGTAATAATAATAATATGAATACGAATATGAACTCCGTCGCGAGCTCGACGCTGTTCGATGATTTTCGCCACCCACGAACAACAAAAACACATATTATTATTAAATTAACGATGCGTATACGACCGACACGTTGTTCGACCGGAATCGCGACGGTTAGGTCGCAAAACACAATATTATTTTATATTATTACGGTATTATAATACGCATTATACGATGCATTCGAATTTTCAGAATCCTCTGAAGTGCGTTTTATTGTTTTATTACCACAGCACGGACGGCCTCGGTTAATAATGAAATATAAAACCGGCCGAGTAAAATATAATTGTTTTTTTTTTTTTTTTATTATTATTATAATAACAATATATGCAATTTTAAAGTGTAAATATTGTCTTGAATAAACCAAAGCTCCGCTCAGAACTGTCTTATTGTATAAAAATGATGTATCGTTTGTTTAAAATTCAATATACCTACTAGAGTATCCTTATTCGAGAAGCGAAGAATACCCAAAGTGCAAAATACGTTCTTTTTTATAAATATAAATAGAAAAACACTAAAAGAATCTTTTGGTAAAATAAAATGTTATATTTTTGTTTGATTTTACACACTTGAAACCTTAAAGTTATTTTTTGTGTAAGATTTAAATTTTAGGTACACATGTAATTCAATCCTACAAAGAACAAAAAAAAAAAAAAAATCATCTTTAAAAAAATAAAAAAGATATTGATAGCTTTAACAGTCTCAGTATAAATATATGACTGTTTGAAAGTTGAAATCCTACAGAAGAAATGACTTTAACGTTTAAAGTATGTATGATCACACAATATAGATATTGCATTTAAAAATGTATTACAAGATTTGACTAATTAAGAAATCAATACGAATAAGAACAATTTTTTTTTTTTTACTTGTGTTTTTGTTTTTGATACCAAACTATCAACCTTGGGTGACAAATTCAGTGAACGACAAATTTCACATGCCAAATTTGACCAAAACTAATAATTTCATACGACCAATTGACCATTACCATTTAATTCTGATGCCTTTGTACGTTTTAGTGAGCTTATAACCTTTTTTTTCCTGATACCTGCCGGTGTTGACCTTATTCTACGAAGCTTCAATCCGGTACGAATGCCTATACCGATGTCGGCTTAATCAATTTTGAATGAATTTACAAACCCCTTCTTCGACTTACGAGATTGACCTCTGGTACCCCACGACTCGTTCTCCAACGCGCATGACCTCACGTCTGGTAATAAACTCACTGCTATCAATTCGATATAGAGAGTTCTGTTACGTTCCTCTGGTCGGTTACGAAGTGACATCTCGATTTGTGTAATCAAGATACACATATATACATAATCAATAAAAATAATTCATTTTGTTGTAACTATATTATTTGTTCGGTATCAATTCAATTATGCAAACGTAAACCAAACTTAAATAGTTATGTACTAGAGTAGAAGGTTTTTTTTTTTTTTATCTATATAATATTATTTTATATTCCTAGGTACTTTAGTGAATTCTATTATATAAGTGTAAATTACACTTAATATATTATGAAATGATTTTTGTTTTATAATTAAAACAAAAAAAATTACAAATTACAGCATACATTGATGTTCATAGATTATTTTTTGCATGTTTTTGTAATTTTAGTTTAATAATGTCTATACAGTTTTTTGAGAATATTAGCATCATATTTTAGGTATATATATATATATATATATATATTATATATGGAATACGAATCGGGAATCAACTCATAATCGATTTTGAGGTTTAAATGACTTTACAAAGCGTATAATTTGAATTAGACATTTCGCAAAATATCGGTCATGAAAATATGGGCGAAAGAGCGGGGGATTTTAACCGTTCTTGAGCGAACAGGAGGGCTGGGCGAAAAGAGAAAGGTCATTTTTGGGCACGGGAGGGTCTTTGCCCTCCCACGCCGCATTTAAACGGTCTTGGTCGGAGTGAACGCCTGCTACAGCATCATGTCTAAGCGATATCTTCGGAATTGTATTCCATAAATGCCCTTTGTCTCGTGTTACACCCAACCTATCGGCGGTGTTTTCGACATATGCAAAATCCGCTGCACTTATGATATTGAGTCATTTTATACACTTTTGCCTTTTTTGACCCGCCGAAGGTGTAAAAATATTTGATCCGGAAACGCGCGCAGTTATTGTACACGACGACAACGACGATTAAACATTCGAAAAACACGGATACTCGCGCGTATTGGATTTCAACGGCGCGCGAGCACGTTTCCGACTTTTTTGCCGCGTGCGCCGGAAGCAGACGATCGTCTAGAGCTCGCCAACACTTGTATCGATAGATCACGCGCCAAAATCCTTGCGCACGATCTACAGAAATATTAAACGTCGAAACGTGTCGTTCCGACGAATACCGCGCGCGTCGTGAAACCCGACACAAACGTACATTAATTATTATGTTAATAACACGTGACGTGTGATGTTTGTTTGACGCTGCCTGGAATACGAGATAAACGGTGATTTGTTGCCGACGTGATATTATTACGTTGTACGCGTTTCTAAGCGTTTAGAGCAGCGGTCGGCAACTGGGGGACCACGGTCCGAAACCGGACCGCGGAAGGCAGAAATTTGGACCAGCAACATAATATCTCACTTGATTACGATATTTACTGTGAGTAATGAAAAAAAAAAAAAGGAATATTTTTATCAAACTGTAAGAAACAGGCAAACAGGTTGGCTAGAATATTTGATGTTACAAACATCCGTGAATTATTTTTTTGAAAAACGAGTATCGAACCATTTGATGGAATTAGAATAATAAAAAAAAGACTTTGGTGGGGGGAGGGGGACGTTAAAATATATATTTATTGATTTAGCCTCCCCAAAATGGATTGACCATATTATTAAATTTATAAAAAATGTTTGGTGCTTTAAGTGATTTTGAGGGGACGAGCCTCCACAATTAGATCTCACTTCTCCTATTTCCGCCTACGTAATAATTTTATTTTTGCGTTTATATTGACACTACAAGACCTAGAAAATTATCAAATAGTGGTCGACGCGCAGAGAAAATAAAATCCAATTAAAAATTTCTCTTGTGGATTTGGAACGGTCGAGATGACCGGAGTACCCACAACGTCTGTGCGTTGTTGTCCACAGATTATTTGGCATATTATTATTATTATAATTCAGAAGAACGTTGTTGGCTCGACCGTCGGTATATTACAATACATTATTTTTATTATTGTCTAATTATGTCGTACGAACTGTATGAATAAAAAAAAAACGGTAAAAAACTTCAACGCGAATTCTACCGGCAAAACAGTAATAATAATATTATTATTATTATTTCGCGCAGCGCGTGAAAAAAAAAATAAATATATTATTAAATAATAAATTACTACGTGTAACTCACTGACGCGTTTCGTTTGTTTGTTCGTTGTCCCGTCGTCTGGTAAAAACGTTCTCCGAACGACGAGACATCATCAGGCATGGTTTTTCGATGGTTCGTGTCGCGTCAAACTTTTTACCGGTGTTATACGTAGTTACTGTAGACGTGCGTATCGGTGAAAGACGTTTTTATTTTATTTTATTTTATTTTTTTTTTTATTAAATCGTTTATTCGTTTTTTACGCAAATATTATCACAAGGCGTAAACGTGGAGGAAAAAAAACGACGTCCGAATCGTGAGTTCGTGAGAAAAAGAGATGGGGGGAGAGAGAGAGAGAGAAAAAACACGTTAAATTAAACTCGTCATTATTATATTGTTATCGTAGTCGGTCGTACGTACGCGGTATTATTATTATGCTGGAACCGAAATATAAATTTCTTTTACGTTCGGGTTGACACTCGACATCACTATATTTATGATATGATACTGATACAAAGGAAACGATATTTTATCGGCTTACACGAGTTGTTTCATTTATTTTTTTTTTTTTCAACATTTTTAATATTTACCATACGAATAAAACGTACCTCTATAATATATTCGTCCGCACATCACGAGTATTATGTACACGAGCGTTCGTCAATATTTTATTTTCGTGTATTCGAGTTTAAAAAAGTGTATATTATGTGATTTTTTTTTTGATTTTCAACCGTTTACCAACGCTAACGTCGGAACGTCTCTGAACGGAACTGATGTCTTTAGCTCGCGCATATTATTTTTATCCGCACCACACACATTATCCGCCGCAGCGCGTCATTCAAAACGACAAAATAAAATCGTACAAAAATCATTACGAATTCACGCGTTGTAAAACGCTTATAAAATATTATTTACGATTGATTTTACACGTCTCGTTTGCTATCCATGATTCCGAGTAAATAACAACTGCACATATAATATGTTAATTTATATTACTATCGAATCGTATATTATAATCGACAAATTTCCGCCTGTATCCGCCGAGAATTGTTTTTTCATTTGCGAACGGATCCGGTTAAACCAGCGGTTTTTGACCTTTGGATGTGATGGCGACCCAAGATATTTACCCAATTCGTCTTTTGGCGACTTTTTTAAAAATAATTTCAACGGAGAGCTTCTTATACCTACTTAAACGAAGAAACGGATCATTAAATCTCAAAAACGGATAAAAAAGTCCATGTGATTCGATTTTGAATATTTTTATCCGCTTATATTTTTTTCAGAATGAATCAAAAAATCTCCCTAATGGACATTTGGGACATTTTGATTTGCTTATATTTCTTTCGAACCCGATGTCCCTGAAAAGGATCAAATAATCACCGGATCGAATTATTCCAATCTCCAGTTTCGGCGACTGATAATTGCGATATTAAATTATTAAAGTAAAATTTAGAAGTGGCAAATAAGTAAATTATTGATCTTTATAATTGTCATCACACATACATACAGCTATTAAATTTTTTCGATTTTCGTCTACAATATTCATAACCTATAATATTTTATTAAAAAGGCGAAGGCGTGGGAGAGAAATGTCGTTTACCTTTGCGCTCCTTACGGACACCCCTTATTGAAAAGTGAGCGGATATGGTAAACGAAACGACGCGACAAGGCGGAAGGGAAATATTACGGGTTTTTATTTTTTATCATTTTTCCGACGTCTTGAATACAAAAAAAAAAAAAACGCATTTCGATCGAATGATTTACGCGCGAGACGTTGTTTCGTGTTTTGTCTGCGTTTCCGGACGTTTCACGTGTGTGTGTGTGTGTGTGTGTACATACATATAGCCGACTGCACGCGTCCAATACCACGGGCGCGACATAAATTCCGACCCTCCCCTCGGGGTCCTGCGAAAAGTTGCTCACACACGCACGGTGCACGCGCGCGACGACATATTTTCTCGCAGTGCTTTTATTAAATAAGTTTTTTCTGTTCAGCCACCACCGGTCTCTCCTTTCCACAAAGTTTCTTTACCCCCTCCTCCCGAAACCGTTAGCCGTTGGTGAGGGGAGGGTAGGTTTCGAAAAAAAAAAAAAAAAAGTTTTGACCTTACTCCCCCCCCTCCTCGTGTCTTAGTCATTACCGTCGGTCGGACGGGTGGTCCCGTATATTCCGGTCGTGTATCATCTCATTTGTGATATATAAGTAAATATGAGTTCCAGAAGACGTTATTATTAATAAAACTTAACGGTGATCCGTGCGCGCGCGCGCGCGCGGATATAATATATCTTTGCTTGCACGAGCGGTGCAAAACTTTTCTCTTCTTATATTTTCGCGCTTGCTTTTACTTTTGATTAAAGGCGGCTGCGGGGATTTGGACGGCTTCGACCCGTCCGCCTCCTCCTTCCCAGCTCCACGGGCACTCGCGGGGCCGGTATAAAATAATATCTCGCAATAAAAACCCCCGACCGTAAAACACGAGTCCGCCAAAACCAATATTACTTACGACCGTCGTCGCTCGCCCTCGTATGTGTAGCCCTACGCGACAGTCGTTTAACGGTGGCGGACGCCGAGGAAATGATAATAACAATAATAATAGTGATAAGGGTGACAAAGACGCGAGCAAATTCACTTTCCTCTCGCGGGTTTTCGGCTTGACGCGATTTTCCGCCCTCGCGGTCTGTAGTTTGTATAGGTGTCTCGTTCGCATAGGCGGACATAAACGGCGGGCAAAAGAGCTTTAGCCCCCCTCCAATATGCGAATTATCTTTCCCTCTCCTTTCCCCTCCAAATACTATTTTGGTAAAATTATTATGTTTATTTCAATTGCCATTGATTTTATTTTATATATAATATGTATTACACATTTTATATTAGAAAATCAATAGTGTTGACAAAGAAAATGAGCATATCGTGTTGCTGGTATTAGTTTTGGTCTGTTATAATTTTTAAATTTAAACACTTATTATTTTAACTGTTGGTAAATAAACGATTTGGCGTTGTTTATATTGGGACTGAACTACTAAAAAAATATTGAAATTAACGAAGTGTTAATAGTGTAGTAGATGTTTTTGCACTTTACAATGAAGAAAAATTAAATTTTAAGTTACAGATCAAATACGTTTTTCTTTCGAGTTGATGTTGGCGTAAATTTAATACGTTTTCCATATTTTATTTTTATGCTAATTGACTTCAAGTAAATGTTGCTGATTATTCAATAGACTTTTGTAATATCTTTGTACTTAAAGGTAGACAAGTAGTTGAATAACAACTTATTTATTATTGTTTGCATATTTTTTAATTTCATAACACTTTTATTACTTTTTTCACATTAAAATATAATACAGTATGGTACATATGAAACAATTGTATGGGTATTTTCATAAAGTTTATATGTTACATAGCTCTCACAATATATAACTTCATAACTACATGCGCAGTGTGTGTAAAATGTTAATTTTAAAAACCTTTGCCGAATTAGATAAATGTACTACGTATTTAAAATCGAGTTATTCATTAAAACAATAATTACCCGAGCTGAATGGGAATTAATTTCAAATATTAAAGAATCAATGAGCAAATATATGCTAATATTCACACATTTCCAGCGTCCATTAATATTATAACTTATGCTGAGATTTTAATATTTTAATCAAATTTAAAAGTTAAGTATAAGTATTTCTTATTTTTCTACATTCCTGAACAACCTTTATAGATCGATTGCAAAATTGAATTCATTCCGATACAAGTAAATCGTTTTTTTTTTGTAAAATATGTTTTTAGAAAATATATCTATGAGTACAAACATCGTATACATATTTTATTCAAAAACTTAGTAAATAACTTGTTATAATTAAGTAAAATAATAAAATTAATAATAAAAATAAATGAGTAAATTCTTAAACTTGATTACCAAAATTTGGACTTTATGCTGGACATTAAGTTTTACTGATTGAATAATAGTGACAATTAAATATTTTTTGGAATCGCATACCGGTCTTACAATGTTGTAAAAATAATTTTGTTTTTTCTTTGAATACATAATACGCATTATACATATACACACACTCATACGCGTCACGAATCCACCACAATATTGTTATCGAAATCCGTGTTTACAACGACCTTCCGATCTTTTTGTAAAACTGTTTTTATTCGAATAGCAAACGACCCGTTACGTGGATTGTGTGTTTTTGCCCGTAAGTGTGAGACTATTATTATTATTATTATTATTATAAGTTTTATATAAAATTTCGTAATTTATACGATTACTGAACTTACCGCGGGATAATAATTAATAGTGTTGTCCCGAACGGACATTTATCAGATTTAACGATATATTATAATATTTTCTCCAACGCAACGGCAGCGATAAAATTCGCCTACGGGCGACTGACCTCAAGTGTCAATAAATCAAAATCGTTACAACACTATTTGTACACGTACACACGATTACCAGAGTTTATAAATATTATTATTCATTCAATATTAATCTATTTATTATTAAAACACATAACGGATACCCGGAGAAATATGCGCGTGTCACATAGGATCATAATAATTATTATTAAAAATGCGAAGAAAATATTTCGGGGTTAGGAACATTGGTGTGACGCGACTTGAAAACATTTTATTGGGCGACAACGAATGAATCTCGTGACGTATTTCATTTATCATATATTCCGGACGTGACGTCACATTGAGATATATTTGCAAACCGAAATAATACGCGTTTAAAACGTGGGACGAAACTATGCAAATATACAAAACGAAAGTGTCGGAATACGCACCGTAATGATGCACACTTCGTCGCAAGACATATTATTGTAACAATATGCAATATAAATTTGCAATGAACTCGTGATCGATTTTGTATGAAACAATATATTAATGATTATAACAGTAGTATAAAACTCGATATAAGTGTACATAATATAGTATTGGCATCAGGTTTTGAAAATGTGATAGGGGAGGATATGAGTCGTTCGAGGATTTTTATTTTTGGCGGTAGAGGAAGATTTCGGAGAATATAATATGCTCTTAAGGTATAGTTTTATAATTATTTCAGATACATATTGTTATGACACATATTTCTATTGATTTCCGAGAAGCTATTTAAGCCCTTGTTTTTTTTGTATCATCAACTACCAAGTTTTTTTTCATTTATAAGCCGTAATTTGAATCCGCCAATGTAAACAATCAAATGCATATAACTCAACTGGTGGTCTCTAATTATCACTAAATCGTCAATAACGACGAGGGCAGTTGTGAAATTTTTGTGATAATATTTTCTCTGTAAAAACGTTAATTTTATAATATTATTCGCTATTGTATAATACAATATGCGTGTCGATTTCTCCGGACAATTAAAATATATCCAAATGAGTTTATAAAAAATAAAAAATTAATAAAATGATTTAAGGACGGCACGCGCATCTCATTATTATTATTATTATTATTATTATTATTATTATTATAACGGACGGTGTCGTATATTCGAACGCGCTCAATTAACTCGGAGGAATTCAAAAACAATATTCGAAATTCATTAATCTTCTCCGGTATAATAATATTATAATAATATCGTATTATGTGCTCTCCGACGACTACGACGACGGCGCGTCCGCGTTAAAACAGCGTTTAAAGTATCGAATTTCGTATATTAAAATATTAATATATATATATATATATATATTATGCGTATACGGACAGTATCGTGTTCCAACCGATGCTGCCATGTGATGGGTACAGTTCATTATATCGTTTTTAATAATAATAACATTATTAATATTATCTAGATGTAAAAAAATATATATATATATATATATAAAATATAAAGCGCGTTAATTCGGAAACGTAATACCCGGGATTTTATGCGAGCGTGGGGCGAAACGTATCGACGTGAAGAAGAAAATAATATTATTATCAAAATAAATTATCGACAGTCGATCGACGATGATCGCGGACCGACTGGTTGACTTGATGACCGTAACGTTATACACTGCGGACAAAAACGACAAAAACTAATGACCATAATTATTTGCGTCGCGTACATCCCCATACGAATAATCCCATACGTAGTGATGTGCGAATTCCCAGGGAAATATTCCCGGGAACACACCTGTGACGGGGAATTGATGAGAAATATTATAATTAAAAAAAAAAGAAAATGTTTCAATGTTTAATTAAATTTATAATTGTGATCGATCCGAATGAAAAATTATATTTTTACCTGGAGAAAAATTAGGCTTTTAGGCAATGTAAGCATGTATTCACAATAAATCAAATTTAAGTGTATAATAGTAGTGGGCGTAAAGATTGTAATTAAAATTATGTTAATTTCAATTCAAAATATTAACAAAAACATTTATAGATTAAGGTTTCTCTATTAATGTCTTGAACTCATTACACGGATACAGCATAATCTTGAAATTTATTACATTTTTTTTTTTTCGAAGGAATATTCCCAAGAAGTTTAAAAGTTTATTAATTGTTCCTTGGAACGTTCCCTGGGGAATATTCCTAGTGGCACATCAATACCCCATACTTATATCGAACGGGGCGATACGGAGATGAAATTTTCAGGGCTAAAAAAAAAAAAACGATTTACTTATCACGTGAATCTGCAGCAGATTAGAGGTGGCCGACTTTTGAAGACTCCAGATCCACCTCTGGGTTTTTACAACCGGCACTAATTAAGTCCGATTAATCATCATTAATGATTTATAATGATATTACGCATATACGATATACGTATTATGTACATGTATATTAATCCCCTTAGGTCTTTGGTTGGATCCGCATTACACTTTTTCTTTCAGATTATAATTAGCTTCTAGGTAAGACAAAGTGGGCTGGAAATATATATCGGTAACGTTTTTCGATTTTATACATCAAATATATTTTGTTATATTTAAAACGAATTACTACAATTTATAAATTATGAAATAATTTAAACAACGTTCAAATTATTATACTTAAAAACGGTTAATTTTTTTTCAGTTGAATATCTAACTACTCTTAAACTATATATTTTATAGTACTTAAACTATTCTCAGTATCTATGTAAATTATTACTGTCAATTCATAGTGACATTGTGTTCAATTGAAATTAATTCGTACAATAATTGTAATTAATTATTAAGATTTATCTTAATAATACCCTTTTTTAGATAATCTTAAAGAAGCATTTGATGAAAATACACATAGTGGCACGCCATTGCCGTCGTTTTGTGGAACCATTGATATTCCTATTAACGGCAAATAGATAAAAGTAAATTTTTAAAATAAATTTGATTCTGATACTTTGAGTCCAAACGAGGTTTAATTAAAAAAATAATTCATCATTTTCAACCATATTAACATCAAAAATGAAAAGGCAGAATTTACTAAGACTGTGTTCTTTGATTACATGAAATATTTTTCATTATTTTGTGAAGACACTTGGAGAGAAAAAAAAATCAATTAAGTTTTTGCACCCGAAGACGGAGAAGTTTTTGACACCTATACCAGAGATTCAACACACTTTTTTTCTGAACTTAAATACGTCCTTTTTTTTTTTGTTTTAGTTTTGGGACTCGACTTATTGTTAAGCTAATGTGACACATTATAAATTTCACTTTTTCATCACACTTATTTTTTTTTTTGTTTAACATCGCATTTATGTTGACGAACATTAAACTTATTTTCCATTGTTGTATAAACAAACACCAACACGTTTTGTTTTTCTGAAAATGTCGTGTAAACGTTTTTAATCGTATAAAATAAGACGTAGGTATTATAAATAATTACATATTTTCATTTATTTATTTATTTTTTTTTTTTTTACATATATTAATAGTACTGTGTATTATCTTGACAAAAATATTTGTCTTTTTAATTTACCTAGATAAAAGCAATATTCAGAGTCTTTTTATCTAATTTATTTGATAAAATTGTTATTTAAGACAAATTATCTAGCTATTTTTTGGGGGGTGTTTTTTTCAAAGGTTTTTTGTTGACAAAACTTTATGTACTTTTTCTTAAATTTTGGAAAAAATGTAGAGTATTTTGACAAATGACCTCTTAGTATCATCTAAAGCCAAATTTTGATTTAAAAAGTTGTTGGTCAAAACTTTTGATCAAGTACTCGTATTTCTATACAAAAAATATGTTTACAGAATAAAAAAGAACAAACGTCAAAGCACTAGTTTTTTTAGTCCACTAAGAATTCAAAATTATTTTTAGCCAATTATTTTGCGTCTCTAATAAATAAGAAAATTAAATAAAGAGTATTTTAAAGCAAATAAATCATAACCGAGTACTTTATATATTTTTATTTATAATACAATTTCCATTTTTAAAACTCATGTTTTAAATTGTGTAGACTTTTTAAAGGTAACTGTTTTTTATAAAACAGTTTTTATGGATAAATGGTATTCCTTTTTATTTGAATAAGAATATTTAAATTGTTATCTATTATCTTATCTAGATAAATAATTATTAATAAATTACATGTCATCGCAACATCTAGGAAATGTTTTTATTGTCTCTTTGTACAACACTGTACACTATAATATCACATAGTTGGATGTTTTAAATCGCAATATATTACGTAACTTATGCGCATATATAAAATAAACGGGGTATAGCAGTGGTTCCCAACTGGTGGTCCGCGGACCACCTGTGGTCAGTGGGCTCATTTCAATAAGTCCACGATGCCAAATAATTTTGCTTCTTGTTTACAACTAGGTAAGAGTTCAGAATACCGTAATAGAATACCTACGGATGCAAAAGGAGGAATTGATTTAAAACTTTTCAGAATATGGTATGTTAAACACTGATGCTATTAGTAAATTAATCCGAAATCCTTTAATTATCAAAATAAAGAACAATTTTGGTGAAATTAATGAAATTCAATGAGAAATAATCAAAATTCATGACGACAGCAGTTCAACAAAGTTGTTTTCTGACGTGAACTTAGAACGGTTTTGTTGTAAAAAGAGGCATGGGATATCCAAAAATATTCGCCAAACAGCTTTACGGTTTCTCATTATTTTTTCAACCACGTATTTATGCGAGCAAAGACGTTTTTCACTATTTACCAAGAAAATAAAATAACAAATAAAGAAATCATCTGAATTCTCACGAGTTCTGACGATATATGTCATATATATATATTTTATTTATATTGAGTGATTTGAGTGATAGCATTATTCCGGGATCCCACACTAGTCTCACTCTAATATGTCACATTACTTGTAGATTTAAATAAGTTCTAATTATTGTATTTTGTATTTTTTTTTCACATTTTTCACGTTCAATTAAGAATAAATCAATTCGGATTTCAAATATCTCGTTTTCATATCGATTAAACATTGGAATTTGAATTCGTATCACTTTTTCTTGCGTGGTGACAAGAAACGAGTAACAAAATAACAGACAATGATGGAAAAGCGGTGGATGAAATTAATTAGTGACAAAATAAGTGGTCCGCGCTTTTAATGTCGAGTTGGGAACCACTGACTGGGTATGGCGATGATATTTCTAGAATGAAAAACGGAAAAAAAAACAATTCCTATTCGCCGTCGCCGCTCAAACCACAGATCATATCGACGAAAATACACGTACCCGAGCAATAAAACTTGACAACGTCGTCGTCGTCGTCGTCGTCGTCGTCGTCGTAGTCGGGAGCCATTAATTCGAATTTGCATGCACGTGAATTGTGCCGGATATTATGATTCGCGTGCGACGTACTCCGCGTGGAAACGCACAGGTATCGTGCGCGTACACGTACGGTCGCGTTAGCTGCTGGTAATAAAAAATATTATGCTCGTACGACTCGTGCGGCATAAAAATAAACTGCTGAATTACTTAACGGCGGCGGCGGTGAGGCTGTGTATCCAAAGACCACTGCACGGAGCCGTTTGCCGCGAACACTCACTGTTTTATTGAAATTTATGTATAGTATGATAATATGTACATTTGTATATTATATATATATATATATATTAAGTATCAGTGCTGTGCCACTTTCTAAATACAAACGGGGGTGCAATCAGATTGCAAAACGGCCCGGTTAAATTCCTTATACGAAAATCGATTTTTTTTTTTTATGACCTCAGAAAGTGACGTACGCAAAGTGCATGACGTTCTAGGTTAAAGACTAGGCTAAAGCCCTACCCTCTAATGCCAGCGTTATTTATTTTTCTATGTTAGAGATAACATTTCAAATAAAAGGTTTTTAGATTCTGAACGAAGTGGAGAAGGTAGTGTTTTTACAATGATGTTTTTTTTTTCTGTATACACTTTTTCGTTTAGATCTACTTGGCCAAAAGTCTCGATCAGTAACTTTTTGAAATCTGATTTGTCTCTAGTAAGTACTTCAGATAAGTAATTTTTTGAATTTCTTAATTTTTATTATTTTTTTTTTTATGATAACTACCCAAAATTTGACAAAAAAGACTCGGAAACCATCATTTTTTGATCCGAACTTTATGAAAATTCAAATAAAGATGGAAAATAATATGAGAAAAATTTTGAAAATGTGAAAAAAACAAATATTGACATTTTTCTAACATTTTTTTTCTCATTAATTTTTTCCTTTGGTAAAGCAAAGGAAAAATTAAAGTAAAAGCAAGAAAGCCGGACACATTCTTCGCTCTTCGGGTCAGATACTCTTGGTAAGTGTGTTGAAAACAACGACCATTATTGATTTTTATAAACCAAAATCCAGTGCTATACGTTTAACTGCTGGTGAATTATCGGTCGATCGGCCTCTCGTCCGGTCCACATGTTTGTGTGTGTGTGTGTTCCCTCGTCATCGTGTGTTATTAAAAATGATAATGTTATATGGAATAATGAGCCGTGGCGGTCGTCAACAGCGATTTGCAGTAGGTGTGTACCGCAGGGCACGAGAATAATGATCGTTCGTTCGCGATTCAGCCGGAGATCGACAAGAGGCTGTGACGGTGGATGAGAAGGAGAAGAACGATCGACATAAATCCTAGTGTGGGACAGAGTGATAGAGAGAGAGAGAGAGAGAGAGAGGGGGGGGCGGTCGCACAAAGGCGTCGAAGTCTCGTATGCAAAACATCACAGTCGGTATTATAACAACTGCGCCTCGCACACACACACACACACACACACACACCACGCCATCGTTCCATTGTAATAATAATAATAATTTGTATAAATAAAACCGCGTTTACACTGCACGGCCGCCGTACGACTAATCTCCTCACACCACCACTTGTACACGTATTATACTTGTATCACGTCGTATTTGCATATTATGTGTTCGGTCTTCGCTCGCGAGACGTACGTCCAAAGTGTATCAGATCTCGATAAGTTTTCCCGGCCGTCGTCGCCGCCGCATAAACGAGCGTTTTAATGTGCGCATAAAAAGGCGGGGAAAAAGCATTCTATTCGACTTACGTACGCGCAGAATATATGATATGATATAAACAGCTCTTGTACACGTGTACGCAATAACAATATAATATACCTAATTACTAAATATTATATACCTATATTATTAAAGAGCCCATAACTGAGTTTAGTAGATAAAGCATCTGATTAAATTTGATAATTTTTTGTCGAGCAAAAAAAAAAAAAAAAACAAATCATTATGATTTTTTCCGCCAACGTTGCACTCTATTCAATTAATTCAATTAATTATCACAGAGTATATGAAAACAGAGTGTGCTCTTTCGAGTAAACAAAAAAGGAGCTACTAACTCTCCCAAATCAGTATTATTTTTGAATATTATTATTTTTTTTTTTTTTTTTGGCCTCTTCAACTGAAAAATCTTGGTGTATTTCACTGTACGACACTGTGTATAGTTTCATCCCGTCAGAGTACAATCGAGTAGGACATCACGTTCGTTCAAATCTCCTTCTATTCCTGTTACATTGGCGTACACACAGTGCAGTTCTGGTGACGACAGGACCGAATGAGCCGATTTTGTCGAATCGATTTTTGACAGAAGTTTAAAATCCGAAAACTTTTTTGGACCCTAATACTTCATGAAACCGGAACCGAGACTTATTCAAATAATATTTAAACATTTTTATACATAAAAACAAATAATATATTTTGATCATTATAAATTATAATCATTGAGATCATCGAGTTTTGTAAATTAAAAATTGAATTAACAAACCAATTTTTTTTCAAATAAGTTTATACGTATATTATATTTAATTTTAACATGTGATGTAAATTTTCTAACCGGAAATAGCCGGAATAGGATTTTTTTTGTTTTTAATTCGGATAATAATAAAATCAATATGGTTCCAGTCCTTGGTGCAGTTTAAGTGACGCGGTGTCAGTTTTACGTTTATACACATCTGCTGTGTGAAACACAACGATGAAAGTCACGTGACTCGTGTGTTTACATAGTAACGCCACAACAAACACACGGGGTGGTATCGCGTCATTCCATTCGCAAGGTATGATTCGAAACAGTGTAATGTCTAGAGAGGAAGGGTGAAAACAAGTATCCACATATTTTGTAATTTTGTCGTACTGACCCCGACAAATGACTACATAAAACAAAAAGAAACAATATTAAAAATGGTTGTCAGTTGTCGTGAGTCATACAAAACAGCAAAAAAAAAAAATGAAATTTATTTTACCTCAGTATTCGTTTTTTACTAAATCAAAATTGGAAATCTGTGTTATTGGTTTTAATAAACCGACTTTGAAATCTGAAGTTGTAGATAAATTCACATCGCGTGTTTTAAAATAAATTAAGTTTCGTTCGTTAACTTCTAGAATTTTTTCTACTGCTTTCTAACTGTTAATATTGTATTCGATATACTTTTGTCAAACTATGATTTAAATACACTTAAAAATTATGATATATTTTTTCTCCGTGTTCACAAGTGTAATACATTATTTTTGTTTTGTTTTAGTATACAGGATGTCGCAGTACGATTTGACAAACACAATAACTTTTGTTCTATAATTTTTATCTTTAAAAAAAAAAAAAACAAAATCATTGCTACAACATTGCAATACAGCAATAAGTACACAATTTTCTTTCTCAGGGTCCAAATTTTTAAATTTTAAATTGTAAATTAAAATGTTTAGAAAAAAAAAAAACCAAATAGCAAATAATAGTCACAGCGTTCGACGAAACACATATTAATTTGTTTTATCCTACACCTGTACCACATATGTATGTGATATTATGTTTAGTATAACTACATAAGTACCGTGCACATTAATCACAGTCGAGCGGTGTAGATAGAAATTAAATTAAATTCACGACGTATGACCGTGAAAAAAAATAATTAACTTAACGTTTCAATCGACCGACCGAGTGTCATATTAATAAAATCGTGCCAATTAAGAGCTGTACAGCGCCCGGCACACTGATGAAAACAATGATTGACGATCTAGAACATTTCACAATTATTTTTACAATGTTTCTTTGACTTATTTCTGTGAGTATATACGATTATAATAACTATCGAGTACAGAGTTTGCTCTTCCACCGCGCGTAAAGTGACTTCAAACTCGAACTTAATTCCATTTAGAAGTGACTTGATCGCTCGTCTGCATGAATGTTCTGAATATAACTAAAAAAAAAAAATTAGACGAAATTTTCTCATAGGCCAAATTGGTCTATTCAATGGGGTGAAAATTGGATTTTTCTTTAGGAATTCTTAAATTTTCGGAAATTTCGATACTTAACAACACTGACCGTTTGTGCACAAATGTACAGCGTATCTTTGAAATACGATTTTTAGGTAGTTTTTTTTTGAAAAACGAACCGCCATCGCATCGGTGGTGGGGGAAGGGGGATCTCGAATTTCTAGCACCGTCATTACTAGTTACTCGTTAGCAGTGATTTCACGAAGATCTGGTTGGTAGTAAATTTCAGACACAACTAGCCGTGGAAAAAATTCCAAAATAATCCCATTCTATTTTTGATAGATCGAAATTTATTGTTCACACTTACACCCGCTGGCAAAAGCACGCGTCTGTCGAAAAATAAAAAATCTGCATCCACATCACCTGCTGCGCGTACTCTCCACGTCGTCCGCTTGCGCAATAATATAAAATAATAATAATAATATGCCTTGTGAGCACAGTCGTGCGGCGACCCGGTCAGTGACGGCGATTGTGTAACCGCGGCCGTTGGCGTTTTGACCGCTACCAGTATACACACGCGCAATAATATAAAATAATAATAATAACAATATTTTTATTGTGTACACATTGCGAGTGTAGAGATACAAATCCGTCGTCATCGTCGCTCGATCGCGACTGTTGTATAAAATGTAAAATATTATATTATTAGCGTATACACACGCACACACGTGATCGCCTGTTTTAGACGTTTTGAGGCCTCAAGCCAGTCGAAAAATTCGCGGCCCCTCCTCGAAATCGATTGCATTCGTATGCAGATCACGCGTGTTATTTACATTGATTATTGTGTAATATTTACATTGGAAAATATTATGCAATTTTATTCGTTTCGTATATTATTTAATATGCCTACGCACAAAAACGCTTTTAAAAAATAATCGGTTTCATATTAGAGTCCATCGTACTTAAAATGCGTATAAAGAAAAGTAATCTATTGAGCAAAACTATATGAGACTTGGACGAGCATAGTAGATTGGACACCGGTAGGGTGGCATGGAATTGTTACCGGATTCAATGTTTAAAATTCTATAAGGAAAATAAATTATCCAAATAATAAGATGTATCTAATATTTTCGAAATTCCATATTTAGCTCAACAGTAGTCAAATATTTTGAAGTCATTGTGATGTCTATATTTTTACAACGCTATATAGTCGATAATATTAGAGAAAATTTCGTTTTTCTATCACTATATTCGTTTTCTACAGTCACGACTTAATAACAAAAAACGATTTTGAAAATAGTAGTTTCTAGTATATTATACAGTTTTTATTATAATTATTGCTGGTTTATTATAACTGTTGATTGAAAATCGTCTTGTCTTGAGTACAATAAAGAAAAAGTACAGATCTACAGAGATGCTGGATGAATTACACTTCCCAATAATTTACTTAGCTCTTTACTTAGCTGAAATTCGAATTGGTACTGGAGGATCTATCATTTTATTAACTCTTCTTCTCTCCCCTAATAATTACATCCTTGACAACTCACCTAGTCTTATTATTCTTACGCTTATCAAGTTCACTTTCTACAAGTTCGAGCTTACATAATTAACATAAAAACACTGTGAACTTTTAGAACTATGTGCGTTTGACGTTCGGGACTTACGCTTTGGATTTAAGAATCTGTTTTGTAAACGGACCGAAATAATTGAAAATTAAGTGTTGTTGCGATTTAAGCGAACGGAACCGTTTTATAAACGGAGCTTTTGCCGGACCCGCGTCCGAGAGTGTCGCCATAACGACCGGTGACGTAATATTGCGGGATCGCAACGCTCAGATACGATCGGACCGCGTTGTGCCGGCGAAGACTTCAACAACACCGCGTGACGGGGGCGGTGTGTGAGCATGCACCTACTTTTGTACGTTTTAATCGGCGACAAAACGCGCGCGTGTTACGATCTCGGAGCTAATGATCGATTGTCAATGGCCGTCGGGGGGGGAGGGGGGTGGAGGTCAGTAGCCCGTAAAAGGAGCGAAAAAAAAAATAATAAATACCGAACACGATCGTTAGCCGATATCGCACGGCTGCAGCGGTTACAACGTCGTCGTCGTCGTGTCATTCGTTGTACTGTATTTTATGATGTGTACACGAACCGCTTATGATTTATGTGTACGCGTTGTTAGCCGTCCGTGTATATCATTTATGAGAAACATATTATAATGTATGATATATTTTAAACGAACGCGTGTCAGATTATTTGTACAACAAAATATATTGCGCGTGCGCGCGAGTACGAACGCAACGATCGACCGGCGGCGGCGTAAATCAATGCGGCACGTAGATCGTAAGCGGTGACGGATTTTTTAAATTCGTCGCTCTCCTCTTCCCCGCGTCGCCGTCGGTAAGTCGTGAACTTTGCTCTCGGACCTTATTGACGCGAGAGCTTAGCTTCGAGAGAAAGGGACGGGTGGCTATTTTTAGCTGTTCAATAGTATACAGTCCAAAATTAATTAGCGTATTGAAATAATAATTAAGAGGTACATTTGCATCGGTCGAGAATTCGTTAGCTCTATTGCTCATGACTCGTGTAAGCATATAAAAAAATTGACGTTTTTTTTTTTTTTTTTTCAAATCATTGTACTAACTACTTTTTCCCCTTCTGCACTTTATACTTTTTACTCTTAATATATAATGTTTAAATTTACTTTATTTTTAAAATTAAAAATATGAATTTTTCCATTTTTACGGTCAAAAAGCCGGACATACTTCGCACGATGGGTGTACTTCGCACGACGGGTGGTGTTCTCTTGACGGGCGTATTAAATTTTAAAGAAACGATAAATCATTTCTTCAGTAAAACGATTCTGAACAAAGGAAATTAATAATATAAGAAAAAAAAAATTTTCGAAAAAT
>JAIPRM010001213.1:0-40590 GCA_025469315.1 Stegophylla sp. TES_Ste_2020 | reverse complement strand
ACAAAAAAAATACCTTAATAATAATATACGAAATATTAACATCGCACGCGCACCGATCAATTACGTACTAGAATAATATTTTATTCTAGACGTCGTTACGATTAGCGAACGGCGGCCACTAATTAATGACATTAATGCACGTAATTATGCATTTTAATTATGTCCAACGACGGGAAGAGGAAAAAGAGATAAGTAGATGGGACTTGGCGTGGGAAAGCTCACGTTACCTAATAATCACAAATGATTACGGCACGAACAACATCATTACTTGGGTTGAGTTTTTCACCGTTTAAAGTCTTTCACGGGCAAATTATCAATTTTCAGGCAGTGAGAACTGTCGAATCATGTCGAAATCTTAATTTTTTTCCTTATAAATATTTAAATGATTTGTTTAACTGGAAATAAAATTAAAACAACTGATAGTAAATTATTAAACTGAAAAATTAAATTAAATATTGACTCATTTTAAATTCGATAGGTATATAAGTTGCATCGTCTACTTATAATAACAAAGTAATAAATAATGATAATATGTAAAAATATTAAATTAATAATAAAGAATAAATATTATTTTATTGAAAAGTTGATAATAAAATATTTACATTATAATTAAACGAATATTGCATTTTGGATTAGTATCAAAACAATAAAAACAATATTAACAAAGTAAAATAATAATGTTTACAAGAATCGAATAAACATTGAACGAGTTTGGTGTATAAGCTATAAAATATATAAAAATTATGTTGTTGCAAATAGAAGTAAACCAACAACAGTCTTTTTTCAGTAATAGGTTAGGTATACTTAAAATCTAAAATTGGGAGATACATAACAAGTAAACACTGTTAATTTGAAGATATAATGTAAGGTGTAAGATATATAAGGTTTCTATTTGTACTGGAATTCGACCAGTTATTATCTAAACCAGTGTTTCCCAAACAGGGGGGCGCGCCTCCCTTGGGAGGCGTGTACACATTTCTGGGGAGGCGCAATCAGTGTTTGCAAAGTAAAAAATTTAATTTATGTATAGAAAAATTTAAAGTAAAGTATATACAACTAAGGTGATAAAAATTATTATCCTTAGAGGAGGGGGGCGCGAGATTTTCGAAAATCTATAAAAGGGGGCGTAGAATACAAAAGGCAGGGAACCACTGATCTAAACGGTCAATTGACCAAATTTTCACCGGTCAATTGACGTTGTACCAATTCTAATTCTTACAACAAATATTTGATATCTTTAACAAGCTGTGTAAGTTTGTAAATATTACAGCGTTTGATTCGATCACTATTCGATAAGGCAGAGTAGGAGAACTACAAAAATCAAATTCAATAATTCAATATTAAAATTCAATCGAAATTTGTATTATATCTTTTCACGCATTATTCATATAAATTTAATAGTTTTTATTCGTGTAAAATTAACATGAACATAAACATTAAAATACGAAATTTTCTTACTAATAGGATTGTAATTTCTTGATTTTTCAAAAATTGTGATTTTATTGTATTCAAAAACAATTTCAAATGCATTTTGATATTGAATTTTTTGGCATTTTAAGTGAATTTTTATTTTTTTTTTAGAGTTTTTCTGCATTCAGTTTACGGTCTTAATGACGAGTTTTGCGCGCATTAAGTACAAAACTGTATCTAGAAGTTCACAATAATATCGAGATTTCATTCTATTACATAATATTATGTACGTTAAAAAAACGAAAAAAGATTACACTTTGGAAAATCGTAAAGTAAAACGATTTGCGTTCCAATGTGCGTTTTACGGTAATGAAAATAAAAATATTATTCACGACATTCCATATTTCACGCCCGGTTTAAATGTTTCGTGATTAATAGTCGAACAAATCCATCAGGTGTTTTTATAGTCATGACTGAAAATATTAATTTCGGTTTCCGTTGTTATAAAGTAATCTATAAAAACGCAATAAAACTCGCTTTGGATTCTAGTGGTGTAGTGAGTGTACACGTTATTTACTTTGCATAATTGCGACATTAATAAGTAATTGGTTTGGCGTAAACTTTTTCGCTACATTGTAATGTAAACAAAACGAATTAATAATACTGGAGTAGGATATAATGCGAAAAAAAAAAGAAAGAAAATTAAAGTAAAGTAAAATATAGACAAGAAAGCCGGACATACTTTGCACCGCGGATATTCTTTGCTTTTCGGGTCAGATACACTTGGTGGGTTTGTGGAATTTCAAAGAAACGATTCTGAACGAAAAAAGTTAATAATATAAAGAACAATAATAGTCGTCATTTTCAACGCACTCACCAAGAGTATCTGATCCGAAGAGCGAAGAATATTCGTGATGCGAAGTATGTCCGGCTTTCTCGTCCATACTTTACTTTGCTTTAGTTTAGTTTACTTTTTTTTTTATCTGATAAAAAAAGGAAAAAATATTCAATGAGAAAAAAAAATATTAGAAATATGTCAAAATTTTTTTTCTTGATATTTTCATAATTTTCTTGAACCAAAATCTTTTTTACATTATTGTTTATCTATGTATAAACTTTCATAAAGTTTAAATCAAAAAATGATGGTTTCCGAGTCTTTTTTGTCAAATATTGTGTAGTTTTTTCCAAAAAAAAAGTTGAAGAATCGAGAAATTCAAAAAACGACGTCTTTAAAGTACCAACTAGAGGAAAATCGGATTTCAAAAGGTACTGATCGAGACTTTTGGATAAGTAGATCTATACGAAAAAGTGTTCATAGAAAAAAAAAATAAACGTCATTATAAAAACACTAGCTTCTTTACTTCGTCCAGAATCTAATGGAAAAAAAGGCATTAGAAATAATTCGCCAAGTACTTCATTTTCGGGACGAGTGATCGATGGAAACGAGGGGATAAAGAGAAACAAAACAATTTACTACCGGTGAGACCGTAAACGGTCTCGAACGCCCCCAAAATCGTTCAATTTCGTTAAAAAAAAAAAAAAAAAAAAAAAAAAAACAAAAAACAAAAAAAAGAGATTGACGTTCGCGTGTTGTGTCGTTCACAAAACGCGAACGTGAACTACGTTCTTTCCGAACACAGCAAACTATAACAATATATACGTATATACATTGGTAGACGACAATGTTAACCGTTTTTAATAAACCGAAAATCTCGCGGTAAAAAAACAAAAAAAAAAAAAAAAAAACTATTGTCTTTTACGTCGTGTGGAATTCACACACACTCTCTATTATTATTATTATTATGATCGTATACCGCACGCGTTTTTAATTAGCGGCAGCTCGCTAGGTTTCCGCCCCTCCCCGGCTTTCCTACCCCTCCTTTTTTTTTCTCTCACCCGTTTTCCCATCATCATTGTGGCCTCGGGTCTCTATAACACAATGTATATATACATATATATATATATATATATATATACACGAGCGTATTGAAGGTTTTCTTATTCAAAAAAAAAAAAAAAAAAAAAAACACTGTAATTTACGGTCCGTAAAAACTGCTCTGCGCCGCGCGAAATATCTGCAGGTAGTCCGGGGTGCAGGTAGCTCGCCCCGCGTGCGCGCGCGCGGCAGGGGGGGGTATTTATTTCCAATCGATTCATGCAGAAAAAAAAAAAAAAATTGAATATTAAAAGCTGCAATAACTGCGCCTCCGCGTGACGGTCTGCGGGCGAGTTGAGGAACAACAACGGAATATTCGGTATTTCCGTGTCGATAACTCGAAAGCATTCACCCCCCCCCCACACACACACACACACACACACACCCCCGTCGTCGTGCAGAGCACTGTCGGGAGATAAAAATCGCGCGCGAGTATAATAATATTATGATTTATTTCCGAATATAAACCGTTGATCTTCTATACAGGGTGATTCATTTTGCACGTTCACGCGCCTTATTTTGGTCGTGAAAATGGAAAAAAATTCGGAATTTTTTTTCGGTCAACTTACTTACTAACTTACTGTTTTCCATAACATTTATTTTCTTTAAGTCACCTCAAGGATGTCCTGTAGAGACACTTTTTTTTTTCCTTCAAATTCATATTATTCGAATTTTGATATTTTTTTGATACATCGAAATTCATAGGTAAATAAACCGAATGAAATTCCGTAGTTAATATGTGGGGGAGGGGGGGTTGCCGTTTGAAAAAAAAGTTTGTATTATTATAGGACGTTCTTAAGGCAACTACAAAAAACAAAAAAAGTTATGGAGAATACGGGTTTTATATTATCGTGAACATTCCAAAAAAAAATCCAAATTATTCAATTTTTTTACGGTGAAAAAAGGAGGTGAACGTGCTTAATGAATCACCCTGTATATTATCACGGTCAGGCACGACTTTCTCCGCAGAACTGCATTTTAGTTCGCGTTTTAAGAGGAATCGGAAAAAAAAAATTCTAATTCCTCGCACGCGCGCGTAAACGAATAAACACGTTTAGGTTATAAATTCGATCGCATCGCAGTCCAAACACGACCAATAATATTATTATCTGTGTCGGAAAACTTTTAAACGCGTATTCGTAATTTTACTTAATCGCATGTCCAACGACCGAACTCGTTACATTTTAATCGGTAATTGCCAAATCTTCCCACGGGAAAATAAACAGGGGATGCACAGAGTTGATTTTTTTTTTTTTTTGGAACATCTAACAGGCTCTCTAAAAGTCATTTCATAAAATATTTTCCAAAATATATCGAACAGAACAAATTGGATTATAAAAAATAAAAATAAAATCACAGCTACATAAGACAAACAATTGATATTTTGTCCTATTCTTCACCTTCAATGAGATTTTCTTCGTTGTATTTTTTAGAATAAAATGAAAATTAATAATCTCGACGTGACCAGGGAAGTCTTCCATTACTATTAATACCATTTGTGTGAAGTAGGATATTTAGTAGTAGCTAAATTGAAGTCGAAATTCAACGTGGAAAAAATCGTGGCACAGTGTATAAACATTGCTTCGAAATTTTGAAACATTTGTAACACGGAAAACGCATACATTGTTCGCATAATTTTTTTTTCGTATTATAGAAAACCTAATCAATGGAAAACGTTTTTAAATTTGGAAACTCGACCTGTGAAAAAATCTCAAAAGAAAATAATTTAAGGGTTAGAGTAGTTCAATGTCGGTATTAAATTTCTGTTACGTCAATCCTTCCCCTCCCCCTTTTGAGTGAATAAATAGGATATCATTGTTCTATGATTCGAGGAAGGGTAGTAGAAGAATATATGACCAATATTGCGTATTGTATCGTGTTTAGCCCCACGTAAAATACATTTGAGGACAACTGATTATAAATGGCCTACAAAAAGTGGTTATATCATATGTACTAAGTCAGGGGTCTGTAAGTTGTGGTTTTTTGAAATACATAACGACACTGAGACCTATAAAATAGTATTAATTTTGGATTTCATGCTAAATAATTATACAATAATACAGTTATTTTTTTGATTGACTGAAAACTCTTTTTTTTACTCAAAAAAAAAAAAAAAAAATTGTCGTATCAATTCGAATAGCATTGATTTCACATTTTGGACGGGGCGATACAGGTGATTTTTCAAAATCAAAACAAAATCACCTCAAGTTCGAGTGAAAACGGTAAAATATATGAATTTACTTATTGCTTTAAAACTACCGGTACTCGAAATGTTTACCTCATTATAGTATTGTAAAAACTACACGGAAATTTATGAGGTAAACGTAGAAATTTTACAAATCGCTAGGTTCACTTTGCGTTATCTCACTGATTAATGAACAGGGACGGGACTGAATAATTGTATTATGCGTGGGAGGGAGAAGAGAGGCGAACGACTACTAATGGTTGTTGACCCCTGGCTCTAGGGGCAACTCTTATCGCTCCCGTATTAGTCTCTACGCGAGTGAGGGATGCTTATCGTTATTAACGATTTCAACCATAACCGTGGTTAGATATTATCGTTTCACACGGTTCATAGCCAAACAACGCGGACCAAGTCGACCTGTAATCTATCGTTCGCACGTGGTTAGGTTAGGTTAGCAGGCCCGTAGCCAGACCAAATTTTCAAGTGGGGCAAACCAATTTTATGGGGGGGGGCATTATATATAAAAACAATATTCATGCAATTTTTAATTTATTTACACTGATATCTCATCAGTGATGAACACAACTGTAATTTTCCATCAAATATCCATGTGTAATAGAATATTTTGAAAATGTACAATAATACATTTATTTTAAAAACACGAATCGAATAATACTAAGTATTAAAAATAAAACTTAAATTAGAGTTTATTTAGATAATCGAATGATGAACATTGGGGGTTACTGTTTCAAAAAGACTGAGAGCCACTGAAAAGACATATCTATCTAAAAGCCTATCTAATATTTTTTAAATTCTTAGAGGGGGCAAAGATTGGGTTAAGGGAGGGCAACGTCCCCTCTGCCCCCACTCCCGTAGTTACGGGCCTGTAGGTTAATTTAGATTAGTAATCTGACCTCTTGGCTGGCCGCATTGAATCAAAAATATTGCTAACATTCGATGGTTATTAATTATTTATATAATTAATAATTAAATTTACATAATTAATTATAATTTACACGTTTCCTTCGTCGTTTTAATTTCTTTCGGATCTCGTCGAGTTGCCGCCACAGTTTTCAAGGGAATAAAAAAACCGCACCCGAGTTACACAGGGTTTCGTAGCACGTACACAGTGTTATCATATTATTATAATATTCAGGTATTATAGAATAATATTTTCCCTCTAAAACGACTAAATTATTAATAATATCCGTTGGTGGGTGGGAGGGGGGGTTGGATATTATGCAAATTATTTTTTTTTTTCCCAGAACCTCTAAAACAACGTTTTTCCGAGCATAAAATTTGTTTCTTGATATTTTGTTAAGGGTGAATTTTCTCGTTTCAAAAGCGTCAAAACACCGCACCCTTATAATAACACGGAAAACAATGCGGATTGAGTGGAGAGAGATAATATTATTTACCAGAAACATAATAATTGTTATAATTGCGGATACAAAAAAAAAAAAAAAAAAAACAAATGCAATTTTTTTACTCGCCCCGTTGGGAAATTCGGAAGAGAAGACAACACGAATGGATAAAACTCTTACTAGGCTTACTAGAAAAAAGTCTTACTAGGCTATTATATTTTTAAAAATCAATCCAACGACATATTCTACGGAAAAGTTCTAAAATAAATGCTCATCCCTAATTTTTACGTACTCAGACCTACCCCTAAATTATTTTTTCGTAATTTAACTACACGATTGCTGCACTTTTTGATTTTCCTATAACACGACTTCAGTTCAGCCGGTTTCACCTACGAGAAATTAAATTTTTGTACTGTATAACTCATTAAACCATAATAATCACTCATAATATACAGGTATACCAACATTAGTCACATTTAATAAATAATAACCAACACTTTAGTAAACGTTTTTAAAATAAAAATATTTTTGGAATATAAAAATGCACGATTACAATTATTACTTTTGCAGATTTACAGTTACATTAATTACAACTGTAATATTACAATTACAGTTGCCCTAGGCGACTATCTACATTGTCTGACGCTAAATCTGTTCTGGTTAGTCTGTGATTGGTTCATACGAGACACCTGTTTGGTGATATTTTATAAGAATCAATGGAAATTCGGCGCGGATTTATGAGCCCAAGAGGCATACGGACGACGGACGTGACGAACGAAATCACAGGGAAATTATAATAACTCTTTTTTTTTTTTTTTTTGACATAACCCCTGATAATGCCACGTTGATTTAACCACACTGTCGTTGTCTCTGCGTATTATATATATAAATATACAGTAGTCACGGGGACGGGAATGAAAACGGATTTCAAAGAAGTCGCGGTACGTCGACGAATTCGGTTTACTCGCACGTGACCGGTGTTTGTAAAATGACGGTTTTTCGTAATTTATTTAAATAGTTATGCATAAAAATAAAAAACAATTTGAGACGAGTTTCAAATGCTACATTTTTTTTTTGTTTTCTTAAAAAGTACGATAACCGAATTACCATTTATTTCGATCGGCGCTTTTTCGGGTTTTAAATATCCGTAACGATAATCGAGAAGTTTTTTGACGGTACTAAATTCAAATTTAATCACAAAATAGTACCTAATTAAAAACGACTAAATATCTGTCGACATATTATGTACACGGCAGTAGATTCTGGAAAACACATCAATCGTCGTTTTCTTTTCTTTGTTGGCAATAATATTAAAATGACGTGTGGTCGCGGGCTAATGAATTTTTTTTTTATCATTCACTTCACTGCAGTCCGCGCGGACAAAGGACGCAATAGGGGTGGGGGGCGAGAGTAGGGGAGGAAATACGGGATTTACCATATGCTCGTATTATTACGGTTAAACGCGTGAAAACCTATTAGACGGGGAAAAGTTTTCGAGACGGGCCCGTGCGGGTAAGTAATATCTTTGGATTGTTATTGTTAAAATTATTATTATTATTATTTATCCGACGAAAACGCACGCATCGTACGGGGGGGGGGGGTTTGCCCGTATCGCCGCGCGGGAAATTTGTTCCAAACTTTTTCCGCCGCCGTCGTCTCCGAGAATAAATAATCGAATCACATCCGTTTTGTATACACACACACACACCGCGAGTATTTCAATCTGCATCGATTCAATGGGAATTGGCTTGAAACGTCGTTGTCGTCGTCGTTCGGTGTTCTTCTATTTTTGGCGAGAGCCGAAAAAAAGACATCAATAAACGTCTTTGACTTGGCACATTCTTTGAAATCTTTCACCGTAGGATTTATCGCGCCCACCGGTTAAATACCGTCGGTGGCGGTGGTGGCGGGATTCGGCTAAAAGGAATTATTTAACCCGTCCGAAAGCGCTGTATATATTATACATTAACATACAGGGTAATTTATTAAATGCGCCCATCCCCCTTTTTTTTTGGTAATAAAAATTAAAAAATTTGGATTTTTTTTTCCCGGAATGTTCAAGTTACTATAAAAAAGTATGTTTTCTGTAGTTCATTTTTTTCAAGTCACCTTAATTAAGTGTGATTCCGTTCCTATTTTTTTTTTTTTTCAAATGGCAACTATTGAATTTTATTCGGGTCATTTTTTTGTGAATTTTGACGAGTTAAAATCGAAATTCGAACTAATAGTTTTTGAATTACACCAAATTAATTCGCGATATTGTAAAATACAAATAATTACTCATACTTATTTTGATTTGATTACATAAAAAATCCACAGAAAAACGACTTGAATAAAATTCCGTAGCTAAAATAAGAAGGGGAGGGGGGTGCCAGTTGAAAAGAAAAGTTTGTATCACCACAAAACAATACTTAAGGTGATATAAAGAACAAAAAAGATTACGGAAAACTTAGTTTTTATTGTGACTTTAATATACAAGAAAAAAAATCCGAATTTTCGCAATTTTTACAGTGAAAAAAGGGATGGGTACGTAAATCACCCTGTATCCATAGGTTTCATCGGGAGTTGCATTCCGTCCCGAGTTCGAGCACATGACACGTGTGCGCGTGTAAATGTTTTTTTTTTTTTTTTTAATTTTTTTCCCCTTGTTCTCCAAATCGAATCCAGTGTTTGTGTTCACTGCGGGCTCGCTCGCTCCGCGGTACACTGTTGTTAATATCGACGACGGTGAGCACAAGCGCGTGTGACAGTTTCAGGTATGTTTTTTTTTTTTTTTTTTTATTGTTAATTTCCTTTTTTTTTCCCCTAGTATTTGCTCTCTTTTTCTCTCGGTGTATTTATTTATTTTTTTTTTTATTTTGGAAAAACATATTCTCTGCGCTCCCGCTGCCGCCGTATCCCCGAGACATTTGTATTATTTGTGTGTGGCGGTGAAAAGAGCTTATGGGGGGAAACAGAAAAACAGCAAAAAAAAAAAAAAAAAAAAAAACCCCTCTAACGGGGTAAAGATAAAGCGGGTCGAAAAGGTAACGATAATATTGGACATATATGGATCGGGGTGGAGGTGGGGGGATACTAACAATGGTAAAACGAATACGTGGGGGTGGGGTCCGTTCGTGATCGCAATTCCGATATCGCGATATAATGTTATGCACGAAAACAAAACCGCGGAAAAATTGCTTCCACGTGCCGTCGGCTGCTGCTGCTGCTGCACTCGTCGCCCTGTTCAATATTCCCGCCGTGTAACGCCCGTAATCGATAACATTATTATTATTATTATTCTCAGAGTATATTATTAATCAGATCCTTCGTCCGCGAATCGCGTAGTGCTCTGGATCGGATTAGTAAATCATTTTTATTATTATTTATTAATTTTTTTGTAAAACGCAAATTATTTCTCGTAGTTAGCGCGGAATTAATGATAATTATTATTATTGTAATCAGTAGTGCGATTGGGATTTTTCCGAAGTGAGTGTTCTCGTTTACAAAACGTAAGTGTACGACTACTTAAAAAAATGACGACAATCGCCGCGAATTGGTTGAATATTTTCCGTGATCACCCGTGCATGCGATTTGTATAGTCGATAAAAGAAAAATGTATCGCTCGAAATCGCCAGTGGTCGTAGTAGTCGTATTTAGAATAATTTCACTCGACAATTAAACGGATATACTGTTTACGTTTTGACTAAAGTCAACAATGAGAAAAAAATATCAAAATCTTTTTTTTATAATAATAATTTCGAATTTTAACAATTACTTTGCATTCGAATAAACACGCCTTCGCGGTACCATAAATTATTGTATTATTGTGTAAATCAATACATTTTAAACTGGTTAATTTTTAATAAATATAAGTAATTAATAAAAGCGTTTATAATTTATAATTTATAAAATATAATGTATATTATGCATATAATTTATCTCTACTAATCGCGTTGTACGTGCTCAATATGTAACCCCGAGCGATTGGTCACCGCTTAATTTTCAAATAAATGTAAGATAGAGGGGGGAACGTGAAGGTATTTTTTTTTTAAAATCTACAAGTGGGTGGGGTATAAAAAATGTCAGAAAGCATTGTCCCACACAGTCTGCTCCGTATACCCCGCCTGCCCCGTAATATACCGTACGTTTCGCGACACGGATGTAGGAATATTGCATAAATGGAACCCCGTGTGACACAGCTATGTGAAATACAATAATAGTAAAATAACTGTTTCGACTAATATTTGAATAAAACGTAGTGCAAACTGAATGTATTATATTGTTCGTACGAAATAATATATGTTTTTTTTTAATCGGAATCGTCTTAGCTTTCGTCGAAAACAAATAATATTCAAACCAGCAATAACGCACCGGAAGTTTTTCCGTTGTGTACACGTTAATACGAATCGCTAAATATAGAAAGGGCACACAATAAGAGCGATATTTTAGGAAAATCACTTGTTGTTTACATCGCCGGATTTAATATCGACCCGGTTATGTGCAAACGGGATATAAGCGTTTAAGCATATTTCATAGTCAAGTGTATAGTTTACAATATAATAAGGTTATTTAAAATTTTCGCCCATACTGAGGCTGAATTTAATTATAAGACAATGTTATTTCCTTAAAATTTACTGTTATTTGAGATACTTGACGTCCACACGTTGGAATCCCATTTAGGAGCTCGGGGAGTTCTTTATATTCCTTTAGGTCACCGTAGAAAACGGGTGTGGTACACAAGGCCAAATCCTACTTGGCCGAATACTAAAGAGCCAACTCCATATGGCCGAATTTTCAATAATACTGAAAAAGAAATAATTTACGAGATTTTGTGGTCAATAAAATTAATAATAGTCAAAATCAGTTTTTTGCATGGCTGTAATGGAAGGTATATGCCATACAGCTTTTGATGATTTCAAATAAACTCCGTTTACTTTCTGTTCGAGGTTGTATACTCTCTATTATTAGTGAAAATATACCAAAATGTAATATAAAATTTTTATGTTTGACCCGTTACAATATCGGTGTTATCTGTACATCATTTCTCATTAAAACGTTAAACGGTTTTTATTAAATTAAATGGGACAAAAAAAAGTCCATCCATTGCGGATTCAAATCAAATTAGATACCTGGCTACAGGGATATTCCCGGTAGCCCGGTGGGCCAGACTCTCCCTGTATATTTACTGCGACAACAAGTTGTAAGCACCTATAATATAATATAATCTTTTTTTTCATTCAAGTACATATCGCATAACCTGATATATTTAATTTATTTTCAATGTGACGGACAATGAAATAATTATAACTTTTCGGTAATTTTTAAAATTCGTTTAAATAGTTGTAGGCTAATTAGATGCGTATCAAGTCTTGTACTAACTTATCTAATGAAATACAATTATTAAATTTGTCATTCGATTTTTTCGTCTCTTCCGAAAAAACGTCTCGACAAACCCTATATTCTATAATATTATTCGATTTATACGATAATTATCACTATCATAATAATTAAAATTAAGTGATTACATATACGGAGAGTGGTGAATTAGGTATTTCGCGCACACGCGTTGCTAAACGTAGTAAACCGGACTACTGGAACGTTTTGGCGTGGTTACCGCCGGCACTTGGTCAAAACAGTACTTTGATTTTCAGAACACAGCGAACACAAGTTCATGGAAACGGTTATTTGCATAAAGTAATGAATAAGCCGCCGCCGTCGCCGCATTACACCATAAAACTCGACGGCACCAGTGAACTCTGTAAATACACACGACAATGATGGTTAAGAGTTCTTATTTTTATTTTCTTATGAAAAATTAGTCCTTCCAGCTAGAAAAGTTTATGATGAATACTCGGTACTACTACCCTTTTTGATCTAAAATGGTAATGTCATTTTCAAGTTTGTAACTTATTTTCCTTGCGTTTCCTTCCACATGTATATTATATATATATATACTTTTGTGCGCCCCTCACGAGAAGAAGCAGCAGCAGTAGCGGCGGCGGCAGAAAAAGCAAAAAAAAAGAAAAAAAAGACGAACGAACCAACGACAATTTAATTTGGACTTTTGACTGTATAAAAATTACAAATTGTTTTTTCAGCCCCCCTCGCAAACAATGTTTAAATCAATATGGACGAATCCACCCCCCCCCCCCCTTCGCGCCGCATAGATCGATGGCAGAAATAACTCCTGTTCGTCGCGCTAATAATTTACGAGCAAACGGTATTGTTGTATTGTAGTTTTGCTTATATTATTCGCTAGCGCATCGTTTTTATTGGATATTATATTAGTTTTCTCGTAGCCGTTGCACGTTTATGCAATACGAACGGCGCTTACGTGTACGGGATCAATGGGTTTTAAACTGGTAATACCCGAATATTGCTCGCGCGTGCCAAAATAATAATATACAGTCACGTCCCCGTCACAATCAACGTGTAGTAAAACAATACGTTCTGCGACACACTTGCGATTTTTATCGAATCAAAACGTCACGTGGCGCGGCAAAAATACTATGACGTCGAAACGCACGGTACACGATTTGCATTCGTTTTATTAGCTTTAAAAATCAAAAACAAAATATACCACTTAATGTACTGAGAAATAAGAAAAAATTAATTTTTCAAAATCAAATCTTTATACTGTAGTGACAAACTTATTCTAATTATTATTATATTATTAGTTATTTTAACCGTCTTTAATAATTTGGAATAATATAATTTTGGATAATTCGGAACTTCTATTTAGTCTAAAAATCGGTTGAAAAAAATTTCCTGACATCATTTTATTCAGGACGAGGTGTTTATTGTTTCGTGGCGAATTTACCAACGATAAAATTCGACTGTATTCGACTTAACAGGTTCCTGCAAAGCACTCGTTCAAAGCCGAATAAAAAAAAAAAAAATCATTTTGAAAACGTTTTGATTTTCGAGGAGATGATTTGAATAAAATTTATTCGATCGTCAGAAACACACAAAATAATGTACTAAAAATGTAAAATTAAAATTTCACGATAGACGAATGAATTTCGTACTTGGAAAGTGATGTTTTAGAGCTCCCGGAAAAAACGTGAAATTTAAATTAACGCTTTGATTCTCGTCTTGTCTCGGATTAACTTAAATATAATGACGCGTGTTATTTGCACTTTAATTAATAACTCCTCATGTAATTCACACGGAATATTTATAGAGAACTTTCGAATGATATTCGAAATATCTAAAAATAATCTGTAAAATCTTAAAACATTAATAAAATCAAACGAATAAGTAGTTATTCACTTTGATATATATGTATTCTATTATTTATCATAATTAATTAAATAGTAATCCACTGTGAAATTCATGTCTCAAAGTTGTATTAAGAATCTAGTATGTATGTGTCATACAATATTATCGATTGTTAAGTTCGAAACTGGAACGACTTAAAGAAGCACTTTTTTGAAAATTCAGTCAACCATCGGCGGTATTGCTGTACTTACATATTATTTTTTCGTGTCCTGTTTTATAATCGTCAAAATACGCGGTCACTCTAATCAGGGGCGTATTTAAGGGAGAGCCAGGGGGTACTAAGGGGTCCTTCAAAGAGTAGTTTTAGCCCCTCTAATCGCAATATTAAAATGCTATATTCGTATAGATAAATAATAAATTGACTCTAATCTCGTACACTCGCCCATTCCATATGCGAACACAGTTGTCGCGAGCAAATCGTTCGATCGTTTATGGGTGGGGGGGGGGATTGGGTCGGGGAGACGGTATTCTTCCGGCGAAATTAACACTATATAATATCACTGCCCGGATTCAATACCCACTACCTACGCGCATTCGTCTTTACGGATTTCAGTGTCAACCGAGGCGTTTTGCTCGAAGAACACACGTCATAATATAATAATATTATCGTTCCCGTGCTGGGTTAGTAGTGGTGTGGGTAGTAGTACACCGACTTACAAGGACGTCATTAGGGGAACAATAGGGAAAATATTAAATACCGTATATTATGCGCGATTTGACCTTGCGCGCAATTTAACAACAACAACGACGACGACGACCGACGACGACGACTGTTTTGGAATTCACATGTGCCGACGACGATAATATTGTTACGCGGTGCCGCCGCCGGCGGGGTCGAGCGCGAGGATTATAATAATTATTATTTCTCCGTCAGTGCGGATCTCTACGCGCCCGTACGATATTATTATTATAATAATTTGAACTCATTTATACACTCGAACTCTCTGACGATATTTGTGGTCGTCTTCGGCGGTGAAAGCGGATCGGAACAAAGGCGGTTAATTTTCGGGGTACGACTCGTTTAAAAACAACGCAACGACATTTGTACGTGTAATATATTATTATTATTATTATTATAGAATCGTCATCAAGACCGTGACGACGACGTTGTGCGGCACTAAAAGTTCTCGGGTTTTGCGTTTGGCGGCGGCGGCGTATAAATTAGTTGCGAATTTCGTTGTGGCCTCGAGGCCCCGCTCCGTGTTTTCTTCGAATACACACACACGCGAGAATTAATAACATCGTTACTCGTATCTATACTAATATTATATTTACGGAGCGTGTGAACTCTCGTCGTCTCTTGTCGGATAATTATTATTATTATTATTATTATTATTATTTCGAAAACAGAACGCTCGTATTGTTTTGTCTCCTGCCAGAACAATAATCGTCCTCGATCAAAGATTTTATATTTTAAATATCATTTAAAATAAATAGGTCACAACTGAGTTAAAAATAAGTGTGTTCGATGATTTTTTTTTCACATTTTCAAATTTTTTTGCGCTAAAATATTTATCATATTATTGTCTATCTATGGTTAAATTTTCATAAAGTTTGTATCAAAAAATGATGCTTTAAATTTCTTTTTCATCAAATTTTCGGTAGTTTTTCCATCCTAAAAAATTGAAAAACAGAGAAATTCGAAAAATGATTTATTTTAGAGTACCATCCTGAGACAAATCTGGTTTAAAATAGTCGCTGGTCGAGACTTTTGAACAAGTATATCCATACGAAAAAGTGTTCACAGAGAAAAAAAAACCATCATTGTAAAAACACTAACTTCTTCGTTTCACTAAGAATCTAAAATTAATAACGTTTAAAATTCTAATAACTATTAGCAGTATACGATGAATAAAGTTAAAACGAAATTTTTTTTGCTATTCGAACCCGGCAGTTAGAAGTAAATTATGATACATATGCCAGTTGTTTCCACAATTACAGTTTTTCATATGAATTATTTAATACCGAATGTTGTTTTTATCAGCTATTAGGGACATTTTGATCCGGTTGAAAAAAAAAATATAAGCGGATCAAAATATTCTAAATCGGATCAAGTTCTGCCATTTGGAATTTTCGATTCGGTATGATAGTTGATTTGTTTTTGAATATTTTGACTCGATTTTTGACTTTTTAATTAGATTATACTATTTTTCGGACCGGATTAAACTGTCTCAAAAACGTATCAACTTATCCCACTTTAAAATTTTGATGCAATTTGGGGATTTTTTGATTTGTTTTGAAAAAAATTATCCAACTTGGACTTATTGATCCGTTTTTGGAAAATTTGATCCGTTCATAATTTTTTCGAATCGTTTTAAATTTAATTGTCCCCTTTATTTTCGGTAAAAACTTTTGACCGGATCAATAATTGTCCAAAAATGGATCTGGAAAAATCTCACCGGTTGAAAATGTCACTTCTCACCCGTAATCTCTACTTTCGCGTGACGCAGTCAGTTGGAAATGAGACGCGACACGGCGGTGTAGAGGGTAGTAAATCCGGCTTCACGGGGGCGGTCCGAGCGTTACCGCGGGTCCGGTATGCGGTTATACAAGTGTGATACCACGAATACGGTCGCGTATCGACTTCGGTGCAGACCAATTGCGTCACGACGTCAATTTTCGCTGCGCAGAATCCGAACTACCGCCCGAGCGTCTTCGCGCGCAAACACTCGCACGTGTGACGCGTCACGACGACGGGGTAATAGACCGTAAAAGCGGTAATAAACGGGCGGCAAATTATTTTCCCGGCTTCATCAACAACCCATCATCATAAACGCCTCGACCTCAATGACGCGGACCGACGAAAACCGTCTTGACTCACCGCCTTGACTCACCGCCAGCGTAGTAGCCCACACCTTTCCCGAAACATCCCGCCGACCCCTTCATCCCGTCTCTCTTGACCAATGTCGTTCGTTCGATTCTCCCGTTTCCGAGGCACTTCAGATGTAATAATAATAATAATATAGTGTTTTCCAACGGTGCGTGTCGGGGGTCACGGCGAGAAGCCTGAGTTCTTGCGGAAACCACCCGCTAGGCCGTGCAGCGACGGTGGAGGGGGTGCGAAATATTCGTGATCGCTGTTCGGTCCAAATGTATCGGAAAAAGAAGAAGAGGAAAAAAATTGACTTTAAACCTACGAGGACGAAGTGAAAATCGATTATTGATTTCCTGTGCTACGCGGTAGTCGCACACGGATCGGAGAAAATCGGAAAACGAAAGCTTTTAAGACGTTCCGAGGTATTTCGATTGGAAACAAAAAAAAAAAAAAAAAAAAAAAAGAAGGAGAAAAAAAAGAAGAGTTATAAACGTATTTTATTTCCGCGATTTCTACGCTCCAATGGTCTTTCGAGCGAAAATAATAGCCGCGACTTCCGTATAAATTTGCTTATGAGAATATTTATTGCGCTCCCGCGACCGAGAACGGCGGCAATTTAGAGACCATATAACACAATGATCGGGGATTAATATGACCGGGTGGAAGAGGAGGGTTAAAAGTGACACTTTTTGACAGAAAAAAAAAAAATAAAAATAAAAATAATATATTATTATTTTTTTGTGTATTGCGAAAAAAGTAATATTCAAGAAACTATTCGTATTTTTTTTTCTGCTGATATAGTTTTTAAAATATAAATTTAGCCAAGTAGTACAATGAAAACCGATAATCGTTCGGATTATTATTGTTTTCCAACTATATAATTTTTTTTTTTGCATTTTTGAGAGACAGTTTTATCTCGGAAGTCGCTAGAATTAGTCGATTTATTTCCTCTTTTAGCTTATTAAATAAAACTCACGTGTAAACAGCGGGGAAACAGCAATGTTTTTGCCCAAAAAAACATATTTTATATTTTTTGCTCATCACATATCTATTCAATTTCATAAAATCTCGCATTATTTAAAATATGTCTAACTATTGATATTTATCACTCCTTTAAAACTGGTTCCTAGAAGAAATATTTGTCTATCCTTCAGTATGCGATTGGAGCTATAGCACAGTGTAATAAGTCATAATAAGTCATGCTAAAAACGGAATTTTTCTGGTTTTTTTAGCATCATGTCCTGAAGAACGTCGATTTTAATCTTGATTTTTTTTTAAGGTAATAAAAACAGAATTTTTCGTTTCTAAATTGGGTAGCAACCGTGAAACCTGTGTTGGAATCGAGAAATTCAAATTGAGAACTTCGTGACGTATCTTTGTTTTGCATAATAAAAATTTTCATGAATAAACATCAATTATCTGATAAAATTATCGCATTTTCATAAATTATTACTACCCTCAAAATGATTGCGAACAATAAAATTTAATTAGCGATATTTGTTGATACTGCCAGAAACAAATGCATCGAATAGACGGGGGAAAAGTATCTTTACCACTCCTACTATTAAAACGATATAAAATTAAAAATTCCAGTACTGATGCCATGTCTACTTGCATAGAATTTCCTAAATAAGAAAAATGAAACGGTTTAAACAGTTCTTTATTTGTGAAAATCAAAAAATTACTTTATTAAAATACCATCTAAGTGTGATTTCTGATTTAAAAATTTACCGCATGAAACTTTTGAACAAGTATTTTCTAATATATATACTTAATACTCATATATTTTTAAAATGGGTTTTAAGAGAGATAAAAAGAAATTAACATCATTGTAAAATCACTTGTTTCTTAACTCATGTCGTCATCTTGTGGATATATCGTTTATTTTTGTTATTAAACAAAAATCAATACTTTTCAACGCTGTTTTAAGAACTTAAAGTGGATATTACTAATTTTTTTTTTTTTTTTAATTTAAATAATTCTAATTGACAATTTTTTATTGTTATTTTAAAACAACCGACCGTTTCACTGATGTAGTTACCATAGACTTATAATAGCCCGGAGTCCTGCACTGCAAATTCACTAAAAACCAATTCCTTAAATAAACGCTAATTTCGACGGTGCTCGCGATAAGTTATTAAAAGCCAATTTTGTTGTTTTTTTTCCCCCTCCACTATAACGAAATGTTTTATTAATTGGATCGCCCACAAATAATTGTGTTTTAGCCGCGGGACATACCTTTTTCCACGTTCATCCGGCGGTGGTTCGAACGCGTCGTGCCGCGCGCACGCATAATATACACTGTGCTTGCTGCAGGACGCGTTTAATTACGTATTATTATTATTTACGGGACCGTTGAAATTCATCCGATTCATCAAAATTACAATTCAAAACTGAAATTTTAAAGTTTTATATTTCCCGCGAGGACAAACTTTCAAAACGCCGCGGCATTTGAGCGGGGGGTTCGACTCTTCGAGTCCATAACGCTAAAACTATAATAATAATAATATATACCGCGGCGCGCGCGTTCGCTTCGGAGACACTAAAAATAATGACAAAACTCTCGTAATTGCCACTCATTTAAAGGTTAAAAGTGTACAGCGGGTTTAATTATTATTATTATTATTATTATTTTCCAAAAGTTTCGACGGCCGTTCGTCAGAGGCAGAGGCAGAGCTGGTGGAGAGAGAAAGAGAGACAGAGACACACAGAGAGAGAGAGAGAGAGAGACGGTTATTATTATCTTTATTTTTTTTTTTTTCCTATATTCGAAACGTTGTACAGACACGACGAGGGGTGTATCGTTTACGAAATATTATTATGTATACAGAGGCCCGGGGACTCTGTGCCGTCGTATAATGTGCATATAAATTTATACACGTTTAACTGCTGCGGGTAAAAAGAGATATTATTATATGAATAAGGCGTTTTTAACCCTAGCAATGACTTAATGAGGCATTGTAAGACGACGTTATTATCCGTGTGCGTTTTCGCACTACTCTAAAGCGCCCATTGTCTGAGGACGGTCGAGAAATGACGATTTTTTTTTTTTGATTTTTTTTTTGCTCTTCTCCCCGGAGTGGGTTATTAAAAACGACGTTATTCAAGATAAGAGTGTTTTGCAAAAACAAGCCGTTAACAAAAACGGCGTATTTCGTTTGGAATTAAAAATATAATATATTTTTCGATGAAATTGAGCAGGTGTGTTAATAAAGAAAAAAAAAAATTGGATTGATTCACACTGTCTTCGTAATATAATAGTCTTTCTCGGTTATTTGAATGACTGACCAATTGAAAAAGAAAAAATATTCATAATCATTAGGTATGAAAAGTTATAGAAATCGCAATTTTTCGTCAGTGTCTTCTATTTACAGCTAAGTGAGCTAAATTTCTATTCTATAATCTAGTAAGTTCATATTTATGGTTTTCTTTATTTGTTGTTGTCGTATGTTTCGGTGATTTTTCAACAGCTGCAAATTAATGATTTTTTTTTTTTTTGTGCATACTCAAAATATTATAATTATAAATTATAATAAATTTATAATAAATAAATATATATAAATATAAATTTGTACATATTCAAAATATACTGCGTTAGAAAACTTAAAAAATATTTTTTATAAAGAATGAAGTTTTTTATACTCTTGTTCAAAAACAAGGGGAAAATGTTGAAAAACTTAATGAGGTTTTTGAAATTATTTATCTTTCACAAAAGAGTCAATATTAGGACTACGTTTCATCAAGTTTGAATTCCTCAAATCATTTTCGGCATTTAATTTATTTATAATTAGGTTTAAAGCCCATCGATTACCATCGGTGTTATATTGGAAATAGCCCAATTAAACCAAACAAAAAAACCCAAATCAAATTTTAGGGGTGGGGGAATTATATATATAAGAGCAATATTAATGCAATTTTTAATTTATGTACATTAACATCTCATTAAGTCAACATAATAAATTGTAATTGTTCATCAATTATCCATGTATAGAGGAATTTACAATAATGATATTTAAAAATATGAATAATAAAAAAAAAAATACTGAATTAGTGTTTTTCCTTAGATAATTAATAATTAATGAACACAGGGGGTCGCGGTCTCAAAAAGACTGAGAACCGCTAGAAAAACATTATGCCTACCCAAAAGCCTTTCTAATATTTATTTTAGTATTCTTAGAGGGGGTGAGGGCAAATATTGGGTTTAGGGAGGGCAATGCCTATCTCTTCCATCCCCTACGGGCCTGCGTTTCGGCGATGATACGCGATACGTATCGGTTTCTCTCCTCTCTCTCTCTCTCTCACCTTCTCCTTTCCGGCGCGGCTTGGAAATCCCCGACAGAAAGCTACACGCGGCTTGTTTGCGCTATGACGAAGACGACGATAATAATAATAGCAATATAACGATAATACCGCGGCGAGAACAGGCCGCCCGTCTCGGGCCCGAAATCCGATACGACCCTTAAACTGGCATTTATTCCGCGAGTAACTCACACCGGCGGCGCCGCGCTCCGCTCGAAATCCGCGGGCTTTAAACGCTATTAGTCTAATTGCGTTCTGACGCACTCGCGGTTATTAAACGGCCGAGTGACGATGGCGAGAGCTCGTCGTAGTGCGCGTGCAGCAATATTATATTAATAATATACTACGGTATGCGCAGCGTAATAATAATAATAATAATAATAATAATAATATGCCCCCGCCGAGCATAACGATTTTGGACGCGAAAATCATTAGAATCCAACACAGTTTTCGTTTTTGAAAATATAAAAAAAAAAAAAAAAAAAATACCGATAGTTTCGAGCTTCTCGAGCTGGAAGTCTGTAAGTCGGATTGTTTTTGGAAAACGACGAGTGAAAATAATATTATTTTTTTTTTTCAAATCTCTGTAAATTGATTTTCATCGGTTTATTCTAATTTGACCATTTACTCGTTTTTTCGTTTTTATTTTTTTGAAAACTGTTACATTTTTTTCCCGTTCGTCTAGTTTCAAGTCGAAATTTTCTCATACACGTACAATCTGTGAGTTTTATAACCGACAGCAACGATTCTTTTTTTTTCTAAAAAATCGTGATAAATAATATTATATTATAATTAACATGCAAATCAGATATAACACAACCTTATCGAAAACAAAAACTTTCCAAACCATATTCATAATTGATATTTTATAATAAAAACCAGTGAATATTAATTAAAATTAATAAAATAGGTAACACATTTTTAAAAAAAACTTAAATTTGATATAATTATATAATGCGATGAACTTGGATTTTTACAAATACAATAAGAAAAAGAAATAAAAGTTATATATTATTAGGTTCGAATTTTGATGCATTTGATTCTCTTTTAATATTTTAGACAATGCTTTTGAAGCTAAAAATGTGTTTCTAGTACTCAGTATTCATACTACAAAATCGTTTAGAGAATTTTCAAATTTTCAGCGTGTTTCTGTAATTTTGAATTACAATTTCGCTTGAAAATTAGACAAGACTAAATCGTGTCATTATGTAACACTAACCAATTAGCCGATTTCATACGATTTTTGTTGGAATATTTTCTTATCTAACGACAATATTATTAATATCTTTTCAATTTTAATACATTTTGCATGCCAAACAAACATATTTTTTATTCACTCAATTTTTAAATTTAGTTATTTTTCTTATCTCTCTATAATTTATATTTTTTTCCATCCTCAGTGGTAACATTGATCTAAGGTCAAATTTGAGTTTTTTTGAGAATGAATGTGGCTTGAATATGAAGTGCACCATCTGGTTTGTTTTGTCTGTAGTTAATATATTAAAAAATAAAACAAAATTAATACCCAAGTCTACAGGTTATTTTATGGGTTTATAAAAACAGTTTTGGTCATTTTTTTTTTTTTTTTTGGAATTTTTTTTGGTTCTTCCTTGCAACATCATAAGTGTTGTTTTTTTCCATTGACACACAAGACCTTAACCGAATTAAATAAACGAACTTCTCGAAACGCGTTGCCAATGGAGGAAGCTGTAACGCCCCCCCTCCCCCCGGTAACGATCTGCTCGGTTAATCGAAATCGCGCGTATCTCATACATTTTCCAAAGACAGTTTGCTCACTTATATTATATTATTATTATTATATATTTTCAAGACTACAGTGATTTCGCCGAGATAAGCGAATCGCGCGGTATTGTTTAAATAATAAATATTATATACGTGTATAACGCGCCTCCCCCATTTCGAAGTAAGTATATAGCGTTTTCGGCGAAACGGCCGACATAATTACTATCTGCGAACTCCCAAAACGGAATAAAAGTATCGCGGCGGCCCGAGTAAATCGGTTTTTCTTTCTAAAACGAAATACTACCATCTTCAATTTCAGATTAGCGGGGTTCGCGCGTTTCCGCCATCGTCGTCGGAAACGGGAGACGGGTTTTTTTTTCCGGAAACAATATACGATCACCTGCTGTACGATTGTGTTTTTGTTTCGCGCCCGCAATTCCCCCCCCACCCCTCTAAAAACCACAACACACCACGCTATAAAAAAATGTTACTTTTTCTTTCTCATCATTTACACAATACGTATTATTATTATTATTATTGTCATACCATTATTATCGTTAGTGTACTTAAATATTGTTATGTGTTTCGCATATTATAAATATATTTTACATAGATGGCCTGATTAGAAAATTAGAAAAGATTTAAACATACCTAAATATTTTTCTAAAAATCATATTTAAAAATTGGCTATTTTGAATTATTTTTTTTTAATTATAGTATAAAACTTGAAATTTGAGTTTTAAAAAATATACATTATTGCTGTAGTGCAATGCAGTAGTAATATTTTTCAAAAATAAAAGTTGAAAATTATTAATAGAAACAAAGTTGTTGCGTTTGTCAAATCGTACTGGGACATCCTGTACATATATATATACACACAGAGAGAAACGAAATGTGAGAAGTACGAGTTTGTGTTACAGAGAGGATGAAAGATCGTGCGAGGGCGGACGTGGCCATTTAACTCAATTACGGCCGAGTCGCAGTGAGTCGTCTCCGAGTTCACTACCCCCCTCCCCCACCCTTCAACAGCATCAGTGGCTCGGTTATGGCGTCGAAAACGCTAATAAATATTGTAGGTATGTGTACGTTTACACTGCGATGACGGCAATGATAATAATAATAATAATAATAATAATAATTTATTACTAATTAGATGACTGAAAGTTTTCCGAGAAGTCTATTGCAGAGGTCGGCGCAAACTCATTGGTCAAAAGAGCCAAACATGAGCTGATTGAGATTGTTTGAGTGCCATATTAATTTTTTCAAAGATCGTGGGTTTAGAAATTGGTTTAAATTAGTTACTAACTTTGAAAAAAGGCGAACATACTTTGCTCGATGGGTATAAGAATTCCTCGTGGTGTGGGATACTCTTATGGGAATGTTGAATTTTAAACAATCGACATATCAATGAAACGAAATGTCATGTAATGAAATAGATATTTCCATAAAACATGCATTTTTCGCGTTAATGTAGCCAAAATATGGAATAATTTTTTTTTTCAAACTATACGAACATATCAATTTTTTTTCAAAATATGTAAAAAAAAAAAACTCCAGTTGAGCTGATTCGTGGAGATAACTGACAAAATCAGTAATCAGAAACTGCAAAAAAAAAAAATAAAAAAATACCAATGCATATAAATCCTAGCCCTAATAATAATAATTATAATAATAATAATAATAATTAAATCGTTGCCGAGGGCGAAAAATATCGTGTTACACAGCGATTGATCGCTCGGCCGGAAGAAAACCGCGTTACGGGGAAATCGGGAGGGGGGTGGGGTAAAATGAATACCGTACACGCGCTTATAAAATATTGTGTTAAATTTATGGAAACCGTGACCTATATATTTCATGCGCACACCCGTACACCACACACAACGACCTCAAAACTTAATAATAATAAAAAAAAAAAAACCAAACAACATTTTTTTTTTTTTTTTTTTGAAATGGCCTCCGCCTGTATATTTTCATTAGCCGGCTTTAATGAAATCCTTTCACCTAATAATATGACGTGATGTTTAATGCCGGACACGCGTTTACGTTTTTGTTCACCCCTTCGCCACCCCCTCCCTAAAACCCGCACGCACACTCTCGTACATGGTACACGTACCGTATACACACACACACACACACACACACACATACGACGTATAAAACTCACTTCCACCCCTCCCTTCCCCTCACCCCTTTTCGATCTGCGCAACCACCTGCGAACACTAATCCGTTTCGGCCGGTTAATTTACCCCCGTCTCGGTCGTATTCGGTATGGCCGTGGTCACGTCTGTACGTCGTACACGCGCGTACGGCAATGCGACGACGCACTGCCCCGACACCGTTGCTCGTCCCTCCGCGGCACGACGACGTTACATAAGTTTTTGATGCTCTCGGGTCTAAACGCTAAAATATTATCTCGGGCATTAACCACCGTCGGAACGCAGACCGTATACCGTTATTATAATCCCGGTGGATAGGTGGATTTTTGAAAAACCGTTCAAGAATCACACGAGCCACCGTAATCTCGTCACGTCGGCTACCGTCGGCGGCCGAGCGTAGAATAATGAAAAAATGAATTATACTTAATGAAAACAGCAACAACAACAATAATTATAAAATGTTATAATAAAGATAATCATAAAGAAAAAAAAAAAATGTAAGAAAAAAATTTACAATATTTTATTCACGTTTTCAAAATTTTCTTGCGTCAATTCTTATTATTATTGTCTACCTATATTTAAATTTTCTTAAAGTTTGGATTAAAAAAAAAAAAAAAAATAGTGTTTTCGAGTCTTTTTTGTCAAATTAATTAATTTATTAATAATAACGCCCCGAAGAGCAAACAGTACAGAACATATTTTGTAAATTAAATATAACATTAAATACATGTTATAAGATAATTACAAAAAAAAAATAGTAAATATAGTAAATTAACAATATTACAAATAATCTAATAGAAAATAATAATGAAATACTATAGTAACAGGAAAATTACATATTTACATTTATTTGAAATTAAATTTTATTATAGTATACAATAATGATAAACTGTGAAAGTTAAAATCATAGTTTTTTAAATTAATACAGGAAGATAATATTCCATTAATCGGAGCATTAATACTATAATTTTGGGAAGTTTTTCCAAAATTTTGAGAAAACTATTGAGAATTTAAATTAACTCTCCAAAAGCACAATTTATTGGACAATTATAATTCAAAAAGTTGCCGGTGGAAACATTTGGACAAGTATTTGTCCATGTGGAGTTTACCATCAGTGGAGTTTATATTTATTTTTCAGGTAGAAAAAAGGTACTAGTGGAATTTACATGCTATAAATTTGACCTTAATATCAACTACCTGTAAATCGGTGGAATTTACATGAGCCCAATAAAACATCATTGTAAAAACAATAGCTTCTTTACTCTACTCAGAATCTAAAAATCTAACCTAACTAGTGCATTGTTTTTAACTATGAGCGGGACACTTTCCGCCTGAATATTTTAAAATAATCTCCTTCGTCCTTGTTTCGATAATTAAGGCCTTGGGAAGAACATAATTAAAATTTACTTAAAACTTGGCTCAAAAATGATAAAAATTTTCACATTTAAAATCTATTATATATATATATATATATATTTATTACTGATTAATAAAGTCAATTATTAAATATTTCATTAAAAAAATCATTAAAAACTATATTCCACGAGCTGAAAAGTCAAACCCAATCAATGCGCATATTAATTGCCGTTCTCAATGGCAAATTATACCGATCGTATAATTCTCATTAGTAAAATTCGTTACATTTTATTCTAAAAAAATTGAATGATAAAACCACGTGGGAACCAATCGGGGTCAATGCCGAAAAATTAAATCACCGAAAATAAAGCGATTTCTAACGAAACGGGTTCGCTCGGATCCGATTCGATCGTGCCACAAGACATTCGAACACCCTTCTGTGCACGATATAACTTTTAGCGAAATCGCGTGTAACCGCGATGTCAAAACCAATGCCCATCAGGGGGGGGGGTCCATTTCCCCGGCCTTAGACCTGATTTTGAAATTTCGGTTATTGACTGTAAATCGTCTGTGCAGAAATATCCAGTAAGTCCGTTTGGTCGCGTGGACGCGGAACGTTTATAGTTGTTTCGAAAACAAACTCCGGGGGAAGGGAGGGGGGCTGGTAATGGAAACGGTAGCTTCCGCCCCTCGAGACTTTAATTTCCGATCGTGCAAATCGTTTCTTGTGCAATGCACTTTATTTACGGAGTTCGAGACGGGAAACTACGGGAAAATAACATAAACTCGTAATACTTATATATATATATATTATAAATTACTTCAGAAATAACAGGTAACTAAAAATATCTATAGTTATAATATAGGTTCGATAATTTTTGCCGATAATATATTATAGTTAATTCAACTAGATATAACTCACTCGAATATACATATTATTATTTCCTGTCAACGATAATATTATACTGGTACAAATTCAAAACGAAACCTATGATAAAATAAACAGTAGAAAAAGTAACAACTAATTTTCAATATTCAAAAACCACAAAAACAAAAACAAAAAATCTAGAATCATTGAAAATCTCAATTATCAGTTAAAGAAAGAAAAAAAAAGGAATTTTACTTCGTGATTTTGCAGAATACATGGCTTACCACGTCAAAAAACATATTTTAATTAATAATTTTTCATACATATTATTGAAATTAAAATGAACAATAATATGTAAGAATATAATATGTCCTTTTAGATTATGAGTGGAGCGAAGAAGTTAGTGTTTCTACAATGATGTTTATTTTGAAATTTTTATTTTTCTATGTGTATACGTTTTTGTGTAGAAATACTTGTCTAAAAGTTTCGAACAGGAACTTTTTGAACCACAATTTGTAGCTTGTTGGTAATTTTGAGATATTGTTTTTCGAAATTCTCAATAGTTTGCTCAAAATTTGAAAGAAATATCAATAATTTGACAAAAAAGATTCAGAAAGTATTTTTTTTAGTCTAAATTTTATGAAAATTCAAATATAGATAGAAAATAATATGGAAAATATTTTAAAAATATGATAAAACTCTTCTTCTTAACTCATCAATTTTTTTTTTTTTTACTTTTCTCAGTTAACAGTGAAATATAAAACTGGCCAGGCCGAGTAAAAAATTATGTTTTTTTTGTTATCATAACAAATTTGGTAATTATCGTGTAAAATCGTCTTGAATAAACTGAAACTCTGCTCAGAATCGTGTTATTGAAGAAATGATTTATCGTTTCTTTAAAATTTTGTATACCCACAAGAGTGTCTTACTCGAGGAGTGAACAATACCCATGGTGCCAAGTACATTTTTTTTTTTTTTTTTTTTAATGACCTGTAAACTCTCTACCCGGGTCTATTACAATAGTATTTGAAGGGTTAAGTGTACCGTAAACTCTACCGAGTGTGTCAAAAATGTATTTCTAAGTATTATTTTTCGCGAGCTACAGTAGTCGAGATACTAGTAAAATCAAATCGATTCATTATAATTGTGCATTTAACACTGCAATTAAGTTAAAAAAATATTGTAATTCAAAATAAAAGTCTTTGTATACGGTATGTGAAGTAAAAAGTAATATTTTTGTGTGTTTTAATTTCGTAAAATCAACAATAATAAACTGTTGGGTAATAATTATATTTCGCTGTTGTTTTGGAACGAGGAAAATAAATATCATTAAAAAACTACGATTTCGGACGTTCAAACGCACAATTGGAACGTACTCGACAACGTTCACTGGGCGCGAAATAATAATAAGAAAAAGAAAAAAAAAAAATCAAGAAGAGAAAAAAAACACCTGACTGGCTCCGAACAGTGTAATGAACCACTCTAAACGGAGAGCGAACGTTGTGAACTTTTTTTTTTGTCGTCGTTGAACATTTTGGCTCTTCATTTTCAGCCATGTCGCGCGTTCTTTGGCTCGGGGGTTTTTTTCTCGTCTCTCGCGATTCAGAATACTATTGTTAATGGACACTAGCCGTGGGCCAGCCAGTTTTGTTTAAAATAATGCTAACAAGGCGACTGCGAGTAGGCGCAAGACTGCGTCGCATACGAACTGAGATCTCAAAAAAAAAAACCACATACTAATTAAAACGTTTATATAATTAAATCAATTAGTTTGTAACAAAAAGTTCTACAACTGTACTAATTGATAAATACATCAATCGAGTGTCGGAAGATTTAAATCGGTATGTCGACGAGTTGAGTACTGAAAAACTGATACTTACAGTCCTTAGGCGTGAAATTGAATTTTGGAGAAGAAATTCATTCAATATTGGTATTGAGTTTCGCATTTTCTCGAGTATTAGTAATTATTATATTATAAAGAGTAACGTGAAATATAAAATCGAGAATTCAACGCTAATATCTATAATATATGCATATTATATTAATTAAATATTATTAAGTGTTTAATTATATTAATTCACTAATTTACATTATTTTGATTCCCTTGTGATCAAAGGTGTGAAGTACACAGGGAATGCGGGGCGAAGCCCTCACGAAAAGATTTGCTTCACCCTTTTGGTTTATTGATATGACTTGTAAAATTTGTTATAATACGACGAACCTAACCGTTTGTGGTAAATGACAAGATTGTTTTTTTTTTTTTATTTCCAAACTTGTTTCTTTAACTGAGTTGTCGCCGAACTGCACCAACGTTTTATAATTTGTAAACGGTATATAAAAAAAAAAAAATTGATGAGTTAAAGAATAAACTTTAAATACACCGAATAATGCGATGCAATATTAGAAGCATTACATATCAATAAAATTTTTTTAATTTTGGCGTTTTATTTCATTACAGGTACGTTGAATCAAACTCATTTCAATTCAATATCGGTTTGGATCGATTCGTGAAAATGTCATCAGGTTGTAGCATATTTTAGTATTTTTTTTTTTAAAAATATTCCACATGAAGAAAAAAAAAAAATGAAAAGCACTATTTCAATTAGACAGGGTAAATTGTCGTTAAGTATGAGACGTTTTACCGCCAAATCCAAACCGTCGATTTCTCTTGCGCCCAATTCGATATTATTTTATCGATAGTATGTGCAATAATTATTACTCTGTATTAGAGATCCTTTTTTTTTTTGCTAATATCCAAATACTTCAATCGGTTTGATATTATTTTTGATAATTCATTTATAAAACCACTCAGGGTACAAAATAGGTACATACAAAAAGAAAGTATCTAATTACAAAATATGTGTTTAAGATATTGGCCACCCCTGATTTGTAGTGTAGAACAGCGGTTCCCAATTAACATTATATACCACAGACCCCTAGTCAAAACTTGAATTGGACCGAAGATCCTTTTTTTCAGGGATATTTTTTGAAAGTTTCTTATTTTCTGAGTAAGTATACGTTTCAAGTTTATTTGAACATGAAAATTAAGAAATACATTTTTTTCGTGATTTATTTCTATATACATATTTTTGTAATAAATATGATCTTCTCAAAAATTACCACAAAAGTAACGGATTTTGTCATGTCAAACACGCCTCCTAAAACTGACTCACGGATCGCCGATTGGGAACCACTGGTATATATAGGGTATCACTTTATGCGATATTTAAAAACCGAATCACCTCCGGACTTCGAGAATTCCTCAGGCCTCGTCGTATTGCGATATGTAAATATTTTAACCGCGTAAATTTATTCCAAATGAAATGAAATTATTATTACTATTATTATTATTATTATTATTATGCAAATTTCGCCCTCACGGTTTCGTCGAATACATATAATAATAATATTATCGTATAATATGCGCGACTCTTCTTATTTTTTCTCTCTCCCCCTCCCCCAATCCACACCGAGTATTTATTTCACGCACTCTCGTCGTCGTTTCTCCCCGTTTCCAGAGGTCTCCGTACCTGTGAAACGAAAAAAAAATGTATTTCCTCTCTTTAAGCTGCTGCAGCGTTGAAAAACAAACTGTGTTCCGCGTTTACGCACAGAAGGGAATTGATTTTCAAAAATATTTGACCACTCTTGGGACAAATATAGCAAATCGGAATTACCTCGTGTTTTGTATTAAGGTTATGTCTAATTCGAATTTTAATTCTCGATATTATTAGCTGAAAATTTCTAAAATTCTCTTAAAAGTAGTCAATTATTGTTTTTATAACCGTTTAAAATATTTATGAAATCTGCAATTTTTATGTAAACAAGTCGTTTTTTTTCAATCGAAACGCTTTTACTTTTGAAATTTAAGATACGCTCGATATTTTCTTTTGCCAAAAGATTCCTCGAATGTTTTTCTGTACGTGCAATAAATTTCATGAAAGTTGGCCCAATGAATAATTATTTTCAAGTGTATAAACTTTAGAATTACGACTCAAATAACGAGTAATCCCACCCGAGGAGCGAATAATGCCCGTGGTGCGAAGTATATCGGCTTTTTAAATTGTAAAATAGATGGGGAGAAAAAAAATGTTGTATTACATTACCTTAAAATAATTTGTGTAATTAAAATAATTAAAAAATTAGAATGTGAATTATTTATGGGGGGAAAAAATGTATACATACAAATACTTACAGCCAAAAAGTTGTTTACAGGAAAAGAATAATTTTCGAAGAGAAAAAAAGGTTTAAGAAAAATGAAGAAAAAATTATCAATAAAAAAATGTTCTTTTACCAAAATCTTTACCACGCTATTCTCTATTAATATTTTAAGTGATATTAAGATTATTTTTTTTTGTTTTTTGTTATGATTTTACTCAAATTTTAGATAGATTTTCCAAAGTTTGAAGAAAAATATTGAGTCATTCAAAAATTACCATCTCTTTGTGATTTTTGTCGTTTTAAGGTACGAGTCGAAACTTTTGGCAAATAATTTCTACGTAAAAAAGATTTTCCATAAAAAAAAACTCAAAAAAAAACCGTCTTTGTATAATCACTAGGCTTTTTAGTCTGTTCAGAATCCAAAATAAAATATAGCTTTAGTTTTTAAATAATATTATAACGTAAATGTGTTTATTTAAATTAGAAATCAACTCGACAGCTTTCGACGTAGGTATAAAGGATTCTTATTTTCGCTTTCAGACCGAATTATTGTTAAAAGCCAATGGGGGGGAGGGGGTGCAAATGTACACCCTGCCCCCTATCCCCAAATGGCGCCCCTAACACGGTGAAACTGTTTATCGCGTTACTTAACTCGTTTTTGCCGACACCCCGAGAATTGTTATTCCGTTATACGCTCCGATTTCGCAGTTCGTTGTCGCGCGGTTTTGCGTTCGAAACTTTTTAACTCGATAATTTGTTCGATAACGTACATTTATGCTGACGCGGCGCGAGCGTATGTTATACATAAAACCCTATAAAAGTTAATTTCGTAAGACGTGAGCCGTAAATCATTAAATCGTATTTCCCCCGACGATTCCCCCCCCCCCCCGCGCGTACGTATTTATATCACCGTGTTTTCGATTGACAATCAAATCAGCGATGGAAACTTTCTCCGCATAACCGTAGAAAAATTCACAATTATTATTATTATTATTATTATTATTATAATTGTTTAACATACGTTAATAGTGGTTGAAATATTGTTTATTTCGTTTTATTACCCTTGTCGAAAAGAAAAAAAACTGGACATACTTCGCACCATGGGCCAGACACAAGTGGTAGGTGTGTATAGAATTTTAAAGAAACGATAAATCATTTCTTCAACAAGACGATTCTAAACGGAGGAAGTGTTAATAGTATAAAAAACAAAATAATAGTAGTCATTTTCAACACGCCCACCAAGAGTACGTGACCCGAAGAGCGAAGAATATTCGTGGTGCGATGTATATTCGACTTACTTATCTATACTTAATAAATAAAGAAAAGGAAAAAATAATTAATGAGAAAAAAAGTGTTGGATAAATGTCCCAAATTTTTTTTTCACATTTTCAAAATTTTCTTGCGCCAAAATTTTTTTCATATTATTATCTATGTTTAAATTTTCATTAAATCAAAAAATGATGGTTTTCGATTTTTTTTTATCAAATTTTTCCTCCCAAAAAAATTGAAGAATTGAGAAATTAAAAAAATTACCTCTTTAAAGTACCAACTAGAGACAAATCCGGTTTCAAAACGTTGCTGTTCGAGACTTTTGGACAAATATTTCTATACGAAAAAGTGTTCATAGGAAAAAAAAAAAAATAGATAAACATCATTGTAAAAACACAAGTTTCTTCACTTCGTTCCGAGTCAAAAACGATATAGAAATCTTTCTAGTTAAAGATAAATTTAAATAATAAAAGATAAGTTTCTTTAAGTCTCAATACACCCGTCGAGAGCATTCCACCCCCAAGGAGCGAATGAATATCCGTAGTGTGAAGTGTAGTCGAGGATATTTTTTTTTATAAATTTAGATTTTTTTCGCGCTTACCACAATTTTGGTATTTACCGCGAGTATCATTCGGTGAAATATCGCGCGTTCATATTATGCGGAGAGAAATAAAGTCGCGGGCAAAGATAATATAATTGTGCACTGTCAACGCTAGGAGGTTTGAATGTAAAATATATAATATAGTCGCGGGCGGCGTGAAGGCTTTTGACGAAAACGGTTTCAGATGAAAAAAAAAAAAAAAAATTAAAGAGAGACGGAGCTCGGAGCCAGTTTGTACCTTTATAAGCTGGTTTTTTTTCGTTGTCCTCATTTACCTCCGTCGTATCGTTCGGAAGGATACGCGGAACATTAGGCGATAACGGAGACGAAATAATAATAATAACAACAACAATAATATTATATACGTATATTATGACGCGCACGTTGACAATGCGAGACGGCAAATAATCGTCTCGTCGTCTTCGGTGTAATCTAAAATAAACATTAAGCGCGATAAGCGGCTCGCGGTATCCGCGGGAAGGAATCCGTTGACACTGACGCGTTCGCTTTTCGAGACGCGTCGATTCGCATCGAGAGGACATTAAGCGACGTCGCGGCGTCATCTCGTGTACGAGGTCAATTCTCTGCGAATAAAACACGACTCGTGGGGGGTAGAAAAGTGGTTTTAAACCTTTCTGCTGCCACATCGCTCGAGTTAAACGCACAAAAGTATTTCGGGCTGCTGAGTCACCCCGCGAAAATGAAAATAAGAAAAAAGACGTTTGTAGCACTTGTAGCCCCTATCGATGTTCGTTACCTTCGGTTTGCATTCTTCACCGTGTGTGGTCAGGATGTTTACGCGCTGATAAATTAATGGCACCTGACTTGAGTATATTCTTGTGCACAAAACAATAGCTTAACATGCGTTACGTTTAATATTTAATATGCAATTTTGAGAATCAGAATGAAGCGAAGATTTCAAAAAAAATATTTCAGGGGTAGAAAAGGAATACCCTAGACCGCCCTTTAGTCACTGAGTCGCATAAATAGGAGATTGAGTGTATGACGAAATGTGAATCTAGTTTGATTTGGAAATTTGATATTTTAAACAAAAATCCATTAACACCCGTTACGATTCACGTTCGGTATTAGCCTCTTTTGAGCTATAATTCCGAGTATACGTCCTTTGACTGGCGTCAAAAACACTCGAAAACAACCCTTCTTAGACGTTTCGTACGCAGCTGAAGTTACGTAGCCGCGGACGCGGTGTTTATTTCCGGGGAAGTGACCGAGAGGGTAAGAGTCCCCTCAGGAAAAACTGTCTCGTCCATGCGTAGTACTGTTATGACAACAACGTTTTCGCAAGATGTATAATTTTATTCAACTAGTGTACATTAGTGTACATAATGTATAATATTATGATACAATAATACTAGTGTCGAAATAGTAGAATATCCGAAAATATTGAATTTTAAAAATAGAATATTTAGAAAAATATTAATCCACGTAGATTTTAGATCACCCTATGATGTTCAGCGTCGAAAAATACATAAGATAGCGAAAAAACATTACCAACCTTTTAAGGTGCTCCTAAATTAGAAACATCATAAAATTTGTCCTTACTTACTTCAATTTTTTTTTTTTTTTTAATCAAACCCTTGTCAAATGTTTAATTAATGGTTCGTAAAAATTTAATTGCACCAAAATATTCGTAATGAAATTTTCCACCTAGGTACAAAGTTTCATGTAAATCGGATGAACCAATTTTCTTTTATACAAGTTAAAATATGTAATTTTAGGTAAAACTAACGATATTCGTTTCAAAATGCTATCTTTAAACGGTTGTATAGAGAGAGTTGACATACGATTTTCGAGATTTTTTTTAGATCAATTAGACATATATGTGAGTGAGGAGATATTAAATTTTCACGTCTTGATGTCGAGAATTAAAAATATTATTTCATAAAAACTTACAAAAAACGAGAACACTTTCAATATTTTCAAAACGCTATACTTAACTCAAAATTGATTGAATTTGAAAATTGAATATTTTTGAAATTTTTATGAAGTTGGTGAAATTTTCAAGTTTCAAACTACATTATTTTTGATGATCAATGAAATTATGTTAAAAAACAATTTTTGAGAATTCTGGTAAAAGCATAAATGGCCATTTATCATCATACTTTTTCCGTTTTTGAAAAAAAAAAAAAAAAAAAAAATGAGAAATTCGAAAAACGACCCGTTAAAAGTACCATTTGGGTGTGATTTCGGATCTATAGAATCACTGATCGAAACGAGTGTTTCTACGCGAAAAAGTGCTTACGGGAAGAGAGAGAGAGAGAGAGAGAAAATAATAAACATCGTTGTAAAATCATAAGCTTCTTCGCTTCGCCCGGAATGTAAAAAAAAAAAAAAAAAAAAGAATGAAAAAATGAAGAAAAAGAAAAACGTTTGTGAAATAAAATCTGTAAAACCTTCACAACAACAACAACGGCGGCGGCGGCGGCGCGCACACACACGGAATACGGTATCCGTAAAATAAAACATTTATTTAAAACGCATCGACGTAAGACCCAATATATAACTCGAGTAACATAATGTCCTTGTATTATAGCATCCGCGCTCGGAATCTGAAATGCATTTCTTTCCACGCGCGACGCGAAATTGCGTCCAATTGTCTGTCGTCTGCACGTGTGACTACGGCCGTTCGAAACGTCGCGTCATTGAATTCGTCGTCGCTCCGCATTAATATTCATACGGCGAGTTGTTAGAACAACGGCTTCGGCGAATCGGTTTTTTTCTTTATTTTTTTTGTTTTACTCCGTCGTCGTCGTCGTCCGACGGCTTATTCGCCAGAGGTTTTTCGCGCCACGCGATTTGTCCGCCAAATAATAAAATACGAGTACTTGCCGCAGATTTGTTGTTAGACAGTTGTTTTGGAAACGTCAAAAACGGTTTCTGTGCTGATTTCTCGTCCTGATGCTAAACGTGTGAATTCAGTGCTGGGTTTTTTGATAACTAATAATATTTTTGCCTAGAAAGAGGAACGCACCGAATTTTATCTAATTATAAATATAGTTTCAATGAATTTTGTCCAGATAAAGATAAAAAAAGTAAAGTATAGACAAGAAAATCGGACATACTTCGTACCACGGGTATTCTTCGCTCTTCGGGTCAGATACTGTTGAAGGATGTGTATCGTTTTAAAGAAATGATAAATCATTTTTTCAATAAGACGATTCTGAACGGAAGAATTTAATAATATAAAGAATAATAATATTCGTAATTTTCAACACACTCACCAAGAGTATCTAACCCGAAGTGCGTAGAATATCCGTGGTGTCCGTCTTTCGTGTCTGTACTTTACTTTTTTTTATCTAAAAAATAAACGGTAAAAAATTAAATGATAAAAAAAAGTGTTAGAAAATGTCCATTTTTTTCACATTTTCAAAATTTTCTTGCGCCAAAATGTTTTTCATATCATTGTCTACCTACCTATGTTTAAATTCTCATAATGTTTGGATCAAAAAAATGATGTTTCCGGGGTTTTTTTGTCAAATTTCGGGAAGTTTCCCTCAAAAAAAAAAAAAAAAAACTGAAAAATTCTTTTAACTATGTAGAGGAAAATCCAAATTCAAAAAGATGTTGGTTGAGACTTTTGGACAAGTATTTCCATTCGAAAAAGTTTTAAAGAAAAAAAAAAACATCATTATAAAAACACTAGCTTTTTCTTTTCAATCAGAATGTAAAGTAATTATATTATATAATTATAATCGAATTTTGATTTACCACATAAATTTCATATTAAATGTTTTATTGTTTAACTTGTTCGGGTTCGCCTTACTTAATAACCTCTCTTTTTTACTGTGATTAGTAGGTAAGTGGAACATCTTTTTAATATAAAGAGTTCTGCAAATTTAAATACTTAATATTTTTTTTCATTTTTAATATTTTTGCATTTTTTTTTTTTTTTCAATAAACTATTTAGATTGGTACGTAAGTATAACCATAATTTTGTCTAAACGGTAATGAATATAACTGAGCTGAAAAATATCTAGACGTGATGAAAGATAATACGCTTTTATCTAGATATTAGTTTACACGACGCGTTATAACGTCCGTCTTTTTCTTCGAAATTCAATGCGGTTAATACTGTTATACGTCCCGTCTCGCTCTGTAATCATTTGACTTCAACTCGTCGAATAATTAAATGTTCATAATTATTCATAAACGAATTCGTCACGGCCGCTCGACGAGAACAGTGATGATTTTATTTATTTACAGAGTGCCGAGCGCTAGCTAACCGATGAAAGTTTGAAATTCTCACGCGAACACTTGACGGCTCCGAGATCGACGATAAATCGTGACTTGAAAACGCATTAAAATACTCATATTATACTATGATAATAATATATTCCAGTAGTTCCCGATCTTTTAGACGCTGAGCGAAGCGATGAAGCTAGTGTTTTTACAATTAAGTTAATTTAAAATTTTTAATTTTTCCGGTAAGCACTTTTTCATATCGAAATACTTGTTCAAAAGTATCGACAAGCGATTTTTCGAAACCGAATTCACCTCTAGATGGTACTTCTTATGGTTATTTTTCGAATTTCATTATTTCTCGGTTTTATTTTGGGAAAACTACCCGAAATTTTACAAAAAAAAACCCGGAAATTATTTATTTCAAACTTTATGAAAATTTAAGCATGGATAGACAATAATATGAAAAATATTTTGGCGCAATAAAATTTTTGGAAATTTTTAACACTTTACTTTGTCATAATTTTTTACTTTTTCTTTATTTATTGGATAAACAAAAGTAAACTTAAGTGAAGTAGTGAAGTAAAGCAAAGTAAAATAAATTAAAGTAAAGTAGTGTAATGTAATGTAAAGTGAAGTTAAAAAGATTTTGTTAACAACCGGAACCGGGACATTCATTTAAAAAAAAAAATTCAAATCATAAACTTAATCGTAATCGTAATTATAAAAGAGTTAATTTCGGTTATTAGTAATTAGTAATATGTATATATTTTTTTATCAGTACAGAAAATAGAATTACAAAAGTTTTTACAATAATGTCTTTTTTTCTGTAAACATTTTTTATCATAGAAATACTTTTCCAAAAGTTTCAACCAGCAACTTTTTGTAAAATTTGTATCTAGGAGTAACTTTTTGAAATTTTCAATAGTTTTCTTAAAATTTGGAAAAAACTTTCTAAAATTTGACAAATAACCCTTAATAACTATCTTTTTTTATTTCAAACTTTATGAAAATTTATATGTATATATACACAATAATATGAGAAATGTTTTGGTGCTTGAAAATTTTGAAAATAATAAAGGAAATTTGGAACCGTAACCGGAACCCTTAAGAGAATAATTGAATAACCGAAACCGGAACCGGAGCTGAAAAACCCAAGAAGTTTCTATCTCTGAGACAACAAGTGCTAAAATTAAAGTGATTTCGAATTACTACGATTCGAGGTCACTCGATTGTTTTTGGAAAACAATAGATATTTTGAGTTCAGTGACAAATAGTTGATATGACAAACTCTCAATCGAGCATAAGATAAACACATACGAACGAGAAATATTGATGAATATTTGTTTTCGGTACTAATTGCAATTATATACAAACACACACGAGGAAACAAAGAGCCGTTTTACGAGTTTCAATGTTTGCGCATTTATCCGTAGTAATCCAGTTAATATTATTATTATTGTGTGAAAGCAGTCGTTACGTTGTCACGGACTTCGGATTTAAATACACACTCTTTGGAGAATTCAAACTATGCGACTCGTGTGTGTGTGTGTGTGTGTGTGTGTGTATGTGTGATTACATACTGTAAACGCAATGTTGAGCAGAATTATTTAATAAACGCCAATCAACGCTAGGAATGTTTGTAAATATATTATAATCTTGTTTTTCGTGTACAAGCGATATAATATTGTGCACAGCTAAAATAGCTTTTGTTAAAACGAAATAACCACGTCAATGGGTGTTTTCGTTTATGTCCTCCGGGGGGAGGGGGTGTTTTGATGGTCGTCCTAGCACCCCCCCAGAGATTGGAGAAAAAGATTTTGGACTTTCGATTCTAAGAGGTGTTATCGATCCCACTATAAAGTGTAAACTAACGTTTAATTTAAATACAAATTATTTTACGAGCAACCAAATTATCTCGGCAACAACAACAGTAGTTGGTAAACACTAAAAATATACAGAAAAAGCAATATTAATGAATTCGTCGAAGAATAAATAATTTATTACAAACGTATACTACTGGGCTGAACGTATATTTTATAAAACGAAAAATCAGGACAAACGATTTTGACTGAACTTTAGAATAAAAAAGACCATCTGAACTTGTTTCTTAATCTTCGTGTTTTAACGAGTCATTACAATAGCAATATTAAAACATTTTTATTTATTTGTTGTTATTAGTTTATAAGTTTATAAGTTTATAAGTTTTTATTAAACACTTGTTTGGACATTCATTTTGTCATGTCTATTGAAATATTTTTGCAAGATTGATGTCGATTTCTTGTCGTTTTTTTTTTGTACCGATTTCTTTTGTATTTTATTTTAGAGGTGGAACTAATTATTGCGTTTTATGATATTTCAGTCGAGTCAATAGAAAATCGTAAAAATCGCAACAGGCAAAAGCAATATTTTTAAAATTAAAATCGTCTCATGAAGTAGCACATTTGAAAAGTGGGACTTAGAAACTCTGCAGTATTTACAAAAATTTATATATAGATGGAAAATAATGTAATAAATGTTTTCCGAGAGAAAATTTTGAAAATTTGAAAAAAAAATGGTTTGGAAATTTTTTCCCATAATTTCCCCTCCCCCCCCATTCTCATTTAATAGAGAGCCATTAATCTGGCCGAGTAAAACATATTTATTTCCTTAATATTAATAAAATTTTTAAGTTAAATTTTCTTGTGCAAACTGAAGCTCCATTCAAAATCGTTTGATTGAAGAAGTGATTTATCGTTTCTATGAAAATTGAACACATCCCCACCAAATCACATCTCCGAGCATCGAATAATACTCATAGTGCGAGAATATATATGTCCGGCTTTTAGATTCTGAGCGAAGTGAAGAAGCTAGTGTTTTTACAATGATGTTTATTTTTTTTTCTGTGTACAACTTTTCGTATAGAAATACTTGTCCAAAAGTTTCGATCAATAACTTTTTGAAACCGGATTTGCCTCTAGATTG